>APFE030991155.1:0-14540 GCA_000404065.3 Pinus taeda
TTCCTTAATGGCTTTAATTTTGCTAGGGTCTACCTTAACTCCTTCATGAGATACAATATGACCCAGATATTCCACCTCTTGTACTCCAAAGAAACATTTGGATCTTTTTGCATATAATTGTTTTCTCCTCCAATAGTTGTAGCACCTTGTCAACATGTTCAACATCATCCTTCCAAGACTTGTTGTAGATTAGTATATCATCAAAAATACTAACACAAATTTTCTAAGAGTTTGAAAATTGGAATTCATCAAACTTGAAATGTTGAAGGTGCATTGGTAAGGGCAAAAGGCATGACCAAAAATTCATAATGACCCTCATGAGTTCTAAATGTTGTTTTTGGAATGCCTTCAGTCTTCATTCTGATTTGATGATATCCTGAACGAAGATCCAACTGGTGAAGTAAATTGATCCATGCAATTCATCCAATAATTCATCAATGACAGGAATGGGAAACTTATCTTTAATAGTGAGCTTGTTGAGCTCCCTATAATCCGGACACATGCGCCATGATCCATCCTTCTTGTGCACTAATACTACTGGAGCAGAGAAAAAACTTTGACTCAGTTGAATTATACCAGCCTCTAGCATTTCTGCAACCATACGTTCAATTTCACTCTTTTGGACATAGGGATATCTGTACGGCCTGATGTTTGGAGGAACATTTCCTAGAATCAGATGAATAGCATGATCATGATCACGCATAGGTGGGAGACCTTTGGGAGTCTCAAATACCTTGGAATGATTGTCCAGGACTTTTTGGAGATCTGGAGAAATAGATGATGATGATGTGTAAACATCTAGAGAACATAATTGTGCAATTACACCTCTTTGTTCCTTTTTTAGAAGCTTTGTCATACCATTAGAGTTGATTAGCTTTCCTGGTTTTCCTACAATATCCCTTAATTCAACTTCCTTTCCTTTCGTAGAAAATTTGATGAAAAGTTCTTCAAAATTAAAAGCTATTGTACCCAAGGATTGTAGCCATTAGACTCCTAGTACAACATCAACACCCCCCATTGGAATGGAAAGCATTGGGCTAGTCAATACATATTCTCCCATGGATAGCTTGATATTATGGGATTTTCCAGAGCAATTTATTGTTCCTCCATTTGAAATCATCACTTGACACTCTGTTGCTAGATATAGGAAGCAATTCAATTCTTTTGTTACCTTACAATGAATAAAATTGTGGGTACTTCCTGAATCAATCAACACTATTACCTTTTTCTTCTTGATTTGTCCTTCTATCTTGATGGTTTGAGGAGTGGTAATTCCAGCCAATGCATTACAACATATGGTCGGATTCATTTCTTCTTTATCTAGGCTTTGTTCCTGGAGTATATCCTCTTCCTTTGAACTTTCTTGCTCTTTTTCTTCTTCCTCTTCACAATCTATGTAGAATAATTTCTTCTCACACACTTATGACCTTTAGTGTATTTGCTATCACAACTGTAACAAAGCCATTTTGCTCTTTTTTCTTCCAATTTTTGTGGTGTCAACCTTATAGGTTGTGGAATACTAGGGACAACACTTCCATCTTTATAGTTGTGAGTGGTATGCTTCCTGGTTGCCATAATTTTGCTTTCCATTTTTCTCGCTAACCTGAATGCCTTCTCTAATGAATCAGGTTCCCAAAGGCGAACATCATGTTGGATATTATCCTTTAAAGACCCTATGAACACATCAATCCTATGCTCCTCTGGAATATCTTTTACCCTTATGTCCAATTTTTGGAACTCCTGAATGTGCTCCATTATTGAACCCTTTTGTTTGAGACTTATCAATTGGCTAAAAAAAGTGTTGCTTTTTGTATCCTCATAATGTGCATCAATTCTTCCATAAAAATTGCCCAAGTGATAAATTGTTTACGAGAGCAAAGCCATTGATACCATACAAACTGATTTGGTTCCAAATATAAAGTTGCAATACGTACCTTTTGTGTGTTTTGCACATTATTGAGATCGAAAATTGCTCCATCTATAATATCCATGTTGCGAGATCCTTGCCATCAAACTTCCTCATATCGATTTTTGGAATATGATGGGTCTTCGATCCCAAATTAGAGTCTATGAAATCATAATTAACATTTCTTTTGTTCTCAGCATGAGTTTCCTTTACTACCCTTTCACCCTTAGTGACCATTTCTTGTAGCAACTTATTCATATTTATCTTCAATTCGTCCATGTCTGTCTTCAAATCTGTCTTCAAATCGTCCATGTCTATCTTCAAATCTATCTTCCAATCATCCATCTTAGCTTCCACGCCCTTTATCTTAGATTCCATGCCATTTTATCTTAGCTTCTGTTAGCTTTTGTGAGGCTGACATTTTTTGCACTTGGTCTTGTAATTTTGATATATCATGTAGCATTTCTTCCTCTTCTTCATGAGTCATGCTAGAGCTTTCAGGCTCCTTACTAGGTGTTTGCATTTTCTTTCCTCGAGGCATCAATTACCGATAATAATTCTCTACTAGCCCTTTGAATTCCTTCAAAATAAATTTTCAAACCAATCTCAAGCAAAAATTAATAAAAATCTACACACCTTTTTTTTCTTTTTAGGAGCTCGATATTGCATTTGGTGTATCTCTGTACTTTCAAAACATCCAGTTCTGAACTTATAACCTGTGTTAGCCCTCTGTGTTCTCTTTCCAATGCCACCAGTCTGACCCCAATTGGATTCTTCAATGAAGAGTTATGCCAAATATCCCACAGTGACCTAATTATAGACCTTTTCAGAAGAGCGAACTTGTATGAAGTGCCACGTGTCCCTATTTGGACCTCTAGCTGTGAAAATTATCTAGAAGAAACTACAGTCTGTCCTATTTCTATACCATTTTGCGCAATTTCAATCCGATGCTTAGAGAGGAAGTTATGACGATTTTTCCCAGGTCACCTATTTGGAATGTGATTTAGGAATCTGCAAAAAGACCAATTTCCTCAGATCATATCTCCATAAATATCGTGCGACATGCTCTGAAATTCGGACCCGAGCTGTAGCGCGATGTCTTCTCAAATGGGTTTGTTTTTCGACTTCTGAAACATCACAGAAAAAAATTTATAGCGAAAATTCCACGATGACCTATTTGGAGCAGCGAAACCCTAAAATCCAAAGCTCTGATACCAAATGTTATGAAACCAGCTCAAGAAAAGATAGAAAAGATAGATCAATGCCTTAGAATTCAGCCTCTTTGAGGGGGCAACCTCCTTTACATTACATAAATTAACAATTCTTGGATGATACAAATGACAAAACCTCCTTTCTATATATAGGAGTCTAAGGAGTCACAATATAACGCAGTCGACCTAACAATAATAATATAAAGCCACAAAAACAACAATAGAGGGATTCTATGGGGCACAGTAATAACAACATGGGGGCAATAGGGGCACAACAATATTAATAAGGGGTACAAATACCATAGTAATGGGGTAATCACTTGTAATATAGGGACCCAAAGGGATTTTAGAGTACATTATGATTCTTCTTAGGTCACATTGACATCACCATTGTTAGCACCAAGAGACCTCGATTTGTTATCTACAACTTTTAGATGGTCTTCCCTCCTGGTAACCAGGACATTTGCTACAACATAGTCAAAATACCATTATTTGTTTCCACTAAAACTTGATTAAACCTAGAACTATGATTAAAAACTTTTCCAATATCATCATACTCTAATAACTTTAAACTCTAGAGATCTTCTTCTTGCTTGTTGATTCAATATTATTCTTCAACTTTTCAAGATTGTTGGTGCGTTTTGCTGGCGTGTTTTGTTTGTGTCTTCTACCATACTAATGGCTACTCTTTCCATTATATTTTGTTGTACTTTCAAATGGCAGGCATAATCGAAGGATTTGTTGCTCTGCCATGTATCAGATTTGCATACGTACACATATAATATAGCAAAATAAATATGATTTGTAAAATATTTTTAATTTTTTATTTGAATAAAGTAAATAAATCTGATGTTATTAGCTTATATTAGCTCAGATATATTCAAAGTGTCTAAATTTAGTCATTCTTGAAGCTGGAGTGGTTTGAGATTTAAATTTACTCCATTCTTAAATTTATAGTGATTTCTGTGGCTTTTTGTTATTTGACTTGGTTATTTGAAATTCAACTATGCTTAATGCTTAATTAGTTTTTATATGGCTTGGTCATTTCAAATTCAACAATGTTCAATTAGTTATGATGAAGGTTGATGTTATATTGGTAATGGCAAGGTAGTTATAGAGGTTGATGTCTGACCTTTGCTCCATGCGTTTTTATTTTTTCTTGATGTATATTTGAGATCTAAACTTAGAGGGGTAAGGAGAGACATATAAATATCCAAGGCAGTATATGAAACTTATGAGAAAGATATGAAGGTCAAAAGAAAAAGAGGTATAATACCATTCATTCAACCTTCCCTGCCCATTATAACTTAGCAGCAAAGGATCACAAGATATATCCATAAATAAATATAAATATCATGCAAAGGATCACAGGATATACCCATAAATAGCTACAAATATCATGTAACACCAAGAAATATCAAAGAATCTTGTACTGAGTAGTGATATCAAAAGATCTTGTCTCGATACAAATATCATGCAAAGAGTCACTTGATATATCCATAAATAACTACAAATATCATGCAACATCTAGAGATGTCAAAGGATCTTGTACTCAGTAGTGATATCAAAGGATCTTGTCTCGATACAAATATCATGCAAAGGATCACAAGATATAGCGATAAATAACTACAAATATCATGCAACACCCAGAGATGTCAAAGAATCTTGTACTTAGTAGTGATATCAAAGGATCTTGTGTCAATATCAAAGAATCTTGTGTCGAGTAATTAATGAATTTCTTGATTAAATGAATGACTTTATTTATAATTACACAAATTTTCTTACTCAAGAATATTTTACCAATAAAATTTAATCAATGAAAACAAATTAACGAAAAAAATCACAATCATTTTAGTACTCATTATTTTGAATATGATTACACTTTCTTTGGCGAGTGGGAGAAAATTATGTATTTAATGTTCAATGAATTCATATTTTTGTACTTTATCAGGAAGATGTTGAAATCTATAATTCTACCATTTTTTTAGTATTAATATATGTGTATTAATTATCTTAAGTGTTAATATACGTGCATTCAAGGTTTCTTTTTCTCTTTCATATATTATTTTATATGGTTGACTTTTGTTTCTCCAAATTGTAAACTTGGAAGAAGAAATACTAATAATAAAAGGAGGAAATGGTCTACCCTTGGAGATCAATTTAATTGAGTTAGTTCCTTGTTTCTTACTTATTAAAGATGATGAACCATTTGTGGATTTCAAGCCAGTTATCTCAACCAATATTTCAATCCTTTTGCAAAGGACTGTTGTATATAAATGGCATATTCATCCAAAAACCTTTTCACAGAGATGCTAATGTAAGCTTTCTTAAAAGGCACGCCCCCCCCAGTTGTCCTGATCACAAAGCATTTCACAACTACTTTACAATATTCATTGATACAACAATTCTATTTGTAATCCAATTTTCACTCACATTTACAAGATAAAAGTCGTTTCTCCCAAGTGTGAGTGATATCTTTAGTTGATATATACCTCATAGTTTCCGTGTTCATAATTTATTTATTGCCATTTAGAATAAATAAATAAAGAAATTGAACTCCTCTACTATGTACCTTGTGCCTGCAAAGATTATCATTGTTCTGGTACATTTATGTTAGTGTAAATTTGTTCTTAAATTTAACCTCCCGTTACATTGTTTAGAAGAAATATAGAAACTCAAATTTCCATTGTCCATATATTTTGTTTTATTATTGCCTTCCACATTCTACACTCCTCCAATCTGCCTCCCTTTGCACCTCTGCTAGTTAATATTACATATTAAGAACAAGGTTTCCTCTCTCTTATAACTTATATAATTTCAACTATCTAATCAAACAATTTTCTCAATTATTTTATATCTAGGACAAGAAATATATGATTTTTTAGATTAGAAATATACTAAAATTATCTTGAATTTATCATGTATATATAGATATACGTTTATTATAAGGTCAATTATCATTCACAGTTATTTCTTAATAGAAGTTTTAAATTTATAATAAATAATAATTTTTTAGTCAAGTATATTTATATGTTTTTATGCCTTATTTTAATAATTATTAAAATTTAAGGGATATTTTAGAGTAAACTTAGGAGTCAACTTTTAGTTAGAATTGTGTCCATATTTATAAATTATTTTATTTTAATTTATTATTATCAATATTTATTTAACTAATTTTTGATGAGATTATTTATCTTTTTCCAGATGAAGAAAGGGGGATTCAATTTGCCTGAGGATTAGAAATTTCAACAAATAATCAGACATAATATGTAGTGTTATGGCAAGGATTGGATTTGGCTTACACTAGAGGTCTTCATCAATTGATGGTATTTAGTGACTTAAATATTGTGATCCAACATGTTATCAAATGTAGAGGGGAAAATGAGCAGACCTACACTTCTATTTTGCATCGAATCAAGTTAGTAGTGGAACGTTTTTATTTGATTCAATTTACCATGTCAAGAGAAATCTCGACATCGTGTCTTACTCTTTGGCTAATCAAGGAGTGAATTTAGAGCAAGGAGTGTTAAGTAATGATTATGAAAACCTTATAATAAAAACAATTCCGTGATGATATGAATTCAATTGTATATAACCATGATATTTAGGTGCATTAAAAACATAGCAATGAGTCGGGCCATTTCATTTAAATTGGCCTCGCATTACAATGGATCCATATTAAATTTAAAATTGTGGAGACATTTGAATGATATGGAGAGATGTGTCAATGTGGCCACTTGGATCACCAATGTAACCTTTCGTTGGGCACTGAAAAGTTGGAGCAAGGATGATTTGATTACTAGAGTAGTTCAAATGTGTCAAGTTCTATTCCCTACAGTTTAATTTCAATTTGCCTGTGTGCATTGCATTGAAATCTATCGTAATTGTAATCTATCCATTATGATTCCTGCAAATTCGGTATTGGTGATCAGAGCAGGTATTAATGGTGCATGTAATAGGAATGTTTCAAGGAAAGAGGGTTTGACAGTATTTAAGGATCGCTTGGGAGAGCATAAAAACAATGCAACTATAATGAGAAATTTACTTTGTCAGATTTGCCAACAAGGTTGGCGCAACTTTAAAGTTATGGAGTGCAATTTCGGGGATGCAAAGGAGGAGCTTGAGTTAACACTTGTGTTGTAGCGGCTAAAAACACCCTCCAAAATTTTGCCTTAGCTTCATTTTGGATCCTCCCTACCAACTTTTCACAATAGCTTGTCTTGCTTCGTCAAGTTCACAAGCTTTAATATTTTGCTTGCACAAAGGCAACTTGTCGGTCATAGCTCGATGCCTTCCCCTCATAAGATGATCACTCGAACTTGGTCCAGCTGCAGGCTAAGCAGCTCCACCAAGAAGTTGTGCAATTCTGGAGGGAAACTAGCTTTCCCTCTAGAAATTGCGCAATCCTGACTGGCAACCTGCTAGGCTCCATAATTGCGCAATTCCGGTAGTCAACACTCCCAGAGAAAATTTCACAATTTTCCCCACCAGGGCCGCATAACCCATAATTTGCACAAAACTAAGTAGCAGACAGTTGCTCTGCCTAGAAATTGCACAAATCTCCTAGTCAGCCAACCCAACTCCCAGCCAGAAATGCACATTTTCTCCCAGTAGTCTTACAACCTCTTGCATGTGTAGCTAAGTTGACTGGTTCCTTTCGGGACCAAGAAAAACTAACTTGCATGCATGAGCTACTTCTCCCAAGGCAACATGAAAAGGCATTCATTGTTTCATGGATCCATTTTTAGCAGTTTGAGGTTACATGCAAGGATTAGTTCAGAAACCTCCCACCAAGTGTCGCTTTCCCTAGATTTGTGGCATGCGTGGCACAACCTCAATGTTATCAAAACTCATCAACCAGACGTTACAGAGCTCATTCCTCACACTGAACCTGCAACTCTGACATCCCACATCACATCTAGGAGCTGTCGGCACATTCAACTCAACTGTTTTGGGGTAAGCCCACTTTCCATGACTTGTGTTGCATTTCTATTGCTTTTAGTGTTTTTGCTTGTATGAGTATTGTTTTCTTGTTTTCTTTGAATGCTTGATGTAGTTTACATGTATACTAGTTTTTCATAGCTCTGTTTTAGTTTTTGTTGCTATCTCACTGTTGTCGCATGCATCAAACTGTTTTGCACAAATGTTCACCGAACCGGTGAATCAATTCACCCACATGCATGTTAATCTATTTGATGAATCTTTCATTCATGTTTTGCATGCACTATGAATCAATTCTGCTTTCACTTAGTGTCGCCTTGCATTCACTATCTTATTTGGTGTCAGTTTCTTGTCGGCGAGTCAGGTCAACCTTGGCCTAGACTCTGCCTTCACTGAGACTTCGTTGCACAATATGAGGATGGAAGGCTTTGCCTTCCTCCCAAGAAATGTGCATTTCTACCTAGCACTGCCCTCTAGAATTGTTTTGTGCATTCCTGAGGGGTAGTGACTGATAGCCTAGAAAATTGCGCAATGCAGTCCCTGAGCCTGCAATCAATCCCAACTAGAATTGCGCATTGTGCAATTCCAACAACTATCAACCAGTTTGGATTGCACAGATCCAGCAGCTAGTCCTACCTCCCAAACAACCCAGATTGCCTTTTTTGTAGTTCTGGCAGCGAGTAACTGAGCCTCCCATAAGAAATTGCACAATCTTGCCCATTAGTTTCCCATGTATGTGATGTGTCATTCCCTGAAGTTACTTTGTTTTCATTGACATATTTCTTGCCATGCATGTTTCATGTCTCCAAATATTTCAGGTGTTCATCTGTCTCAATGGCTTCCAAGAGAATAGGACCTCAGGAAAATGATGGAAATGCAGCTGGAGCAAAAGATGAGTAAGTGTCCTCTAGTCTACCCATCTATGAAGATATAAAGTTGTATCTAGACAAGGACATCAAACTGAAGTGGAAAAAGGTCAATGAAACATTTGCAGGAACTTTTGGGGAATACCTTGAAGACTGTCAAGTGTACATGAACATTCACAAGTCCGTCTTATACTGGATTGCATGCAGATATCCCATGTTCCCATGCTCAAACATGATACATTGGATTGTCTCTCACACTATTCTTGAGACGATGACCTTGAGCAGTGTTAGTGGGACGAATCTTGCTACCTTCTGGGAAGAGATTATGATGAGATGTATCAGATGTCAGAGCCGATGACTATCATGGAGACTCCATTCATATTACAAAACAACAACACTACCTCTAGAGACATTCTGAAGAATTGGGTAAAGGAGCCAACTCGATTTAGGTTGACACCCAATTAGGCCTACAAGACAAATATACTCAAGAAGGCATACCAATACTTGAGAATATTTTCTTGTCAACTGTATGGCCAAGAAAGCACGGAAACCTTCCTATAGAGTTGGGTAGTTGCATTGGACCAATTGGATAGAGAAGGAAAACCATGTAATTGGTCTGCCATACTAGCTCATCAACTGAAGGAGCAAGTAATGAAGGCTTGACAGTCACCTCAAGGTATTCATGCAAAGATTTACATGTCGACCTACATCCTAGATGTAGTCCTTACCCAACAGGATTTCCCAATCTTGGAGTGGGAATGGTCACCGACGAATATTGCTTTGAACACATATTTCAAGTTATTGTCTGAAGGCATCTTCAAAGGAGTAATCACATGGTTGTACGATCATTTTGTCACCCCTATGTACAAGATGATATTCAAATAGGATCCACCCTACATGTCAAAGGAAGTAATGGAGGCATTGATAGGCATTGCAGATTGGTATGCCTCACCATCTGACACTTTCATCTGAATGCTCAGTGTGGAGAAGCCTTTGAATGTTTTGCCAAAGTTTTCCTTGGACGTACTTGTCATTCAGGAAGTAGAATATCACATCTCGGTAAGATTGACAACTAGACTACATCGGAAGAAGAAGGCACCTTGGCATACTCTTCTGTTGTGGATTGGGTTATATGAGATTCGGAGTATCAAGCAAGCAGATGTCGAAGCAGAAATGATGAAGAAGTTCCAATTCGACTTCCGAAGCTACAATCCATATGGCCAACATTGAATTGTGAAGGATCATTGCACGAGAGTTCAGCTCAACTAGATCTACAGGGCATTTCATTGGGCCGAGGAGGACCCATGGAGATATTGCTACGTTTCTTTAGACCCAATGAACCAGTCAGATTCATTGTGTAGTGGTTAGCAAAGCAATGGAGAGCACTAGCAGTAGCAAGAGTGGCAGTAGAGCCAAGCATACCAATGTGCAACAAAGGGAAGAGGAAGATTGTCGATCGAATGGAGGAGGATAAAATTTGCAAGTTTCAAGCAGATCCACTTGTAGAGAAAGCAGTTATGGCTATGGAGGAAAAGAGGTAGCAGTGCGACAAGCGAATCACACGAAGGAAGAAGGAAAAGAAGAGAATGGAAGAAGAAGAGAAGGAGTTGCATGAGCTGAGGGAGAAACTACGAAAGGAACAAGAGATGCGCAAACAGAAGAGGGAAGTGCAGTAGCAACAAATACATCAGGGGGCGCAACATGTGAAAACAGATGAAGGAGTTCCCTTACAAGGAGTTGATTCATCTCAACAACTAGCATCAAGCGAACAAGGTGAACCATCATAGGGGCAAGAATTTTCTCATGAGATAGAACAAGCACTTCAACAGTTGGATGTAGACATGGAGCAGTAGGATTTGGAACAACATATGGAGCTCATGCCTCACCACAAAGAGGTCGAATCACCCGCTTCAATGCATCTAGAAGAGGAGCAAGTCTCGGATGACCAAGGAGGCACTGAGATCCTTGGTGATCAACCAGAAGAAGAGATGCACAACATCTCGTTTCATGAATCCAAACATAGAGTTGTACAGTATTGTAGAGTGTCAACTCTGAAGGATCAAACATCTCCTTTGCAGGTTGAAGAACGAGTGATCATTACTGATGTGCACAAACATACAGCTGCCTTGGCCAATGCAACCAAGGTGTATGCTGAAGCCACTAGCTCAATTGTTCACATCCTAATAGCTCAGAATGAGAGAATGACAAAGGAGCTACAAATGACCAAGCAAGGACGAAACTTGGTGACAATGTCCACCCAAGCTGAACTAAAGAAGGTAATACTAGATGAAGTATTGTCCCTTCACACAGTAATGTGATAATTGTACTCCAAGTTTGGTACCATGCATAAGGTAGTCATCTATATCAACAGATGGCAGCACCGATGTGCTAGAAGAGCACGCATCTTGACGAATGTACATGATGCTATTGATGACTTGCAAACATGGATGATGAAGTACAAGGGATCCCCCCTTCACTTGCCTAAGATGATGAGGGCCAATATGGTCAAGATGAAGGCACGTATCCAGAGTAAAATCCAAAATTATGAAGAGTTCTTGCAGTTCATCACTAGTGTACATGCCTTCCATGCACAAGTATTCAAGAGTATGGATGTTGTGGTGCACATGTATGTGATCCCATCAATCAAGACTCTCACCTAGGTGAAGATAAAGAAGCAGGTCTGATAAGAGCTTGACTCGTACTTTGACGAGTTGATGCACATTGCCACTAGCCCATACTTTCCTATTAGTGTAGACATCATGCGCAAGTATGTTGTTGGTCCAACCACATTGAATTCAATGATGTGCATGATTTTAGACAAATTGGATAGAGGAGCCTGAGTAGTGTACCTGGATGCTATGGAGGCAAGGTTGGGTTCAGATTGATGTCACCAAGGAACACACGGACACTATCAGAGACTACAGAGCTTGGCATCAATATGTTACTGGTTATCAACATGAAGATGTTGAGTAGTTGGACTTCTATAATTGTCTAAGTCAGAGTGATGTCTAGTCGACAATCCAAAGTGATGATTTAAACCAACAACATGCTTCAATAAGATTCACACAATCACAAATAGAATAGTCCATACATCAATGCATAAGTAAAAATGCATACATTCCTAAGGTAACCAAAATAGTTGAACTACAATAACAACATATGCATGAAACATGTTGGCTCTGTTATATTATATGAAGTGAAAGTTCCATCCATAAATAAAACCATGACATCCACTAGCCCGAATAGTGGAACGTTATAGTCAGCACCACCTACTCCTCCAAAGAGACATACTCGCTCTGCAATGTGGAAAATCCAAGGCTCGTCACAATACTCTTCAAGCCCTCTCTAAGCATATTCCTAGCAAAGCTTGGTTCCCAAAAGCTCGTTCTATGAGTTATGAGGTTCTATTTATAACAAAGGATGGGGTGACCCTTGACATTCTCTTTTGTAACTCTTGGACTATCCTCGGGACTCTTCAACTCCATTACACAACTCTTTACATTACATATGATTTTTTGTATTCCACTAATGACACTTGGAATTTAACTTTACATCATGTTTACAAAAATGATACATTTTCCACATATACCCATGTGGGAAAAAATTGGCTTGAGTAAGCCAGACAAGACAACACTAAGACTCAGATGGCTTTGGAAAGACCAACTCATTAACATCTTCTCCATGATCTTTGGTGAAAAACTAATGCCATGCTTGGTAGTGCACAATGGTGTCCACATACTCTTTGATGATGTGTTTCTGGAAATGAATTGTTGCCTCCATTACTTCCGTGTATACTGATTTGGAACCTTTGTCCAACTCGTCTTGTAACATGCATAGCTTAGTCCTTAGAAAGTCTTGATTGAAGACGTACATATGCATGTTACCTATGCTAACTTGTATATTTGTGCTGGTGGTCATAAGCCTCAATTGATCAAAGTACACATTGAGCTCCAGTTTGACCTGGTTCTTCTCTTTGGCCTCGATGAGCATACCAATTGATGGGGTGCCATACTTTCTCACCACAATATCCAAACTCCTATACAACTATGTATACGAAGCCTCCACACTAGTTGATCGAGGTGGCTCTAGTCATAAGCAGATGTCAAAGAGGACTAAGAAAGGGTCGAAATTCAAAGTGGTCGGATTTCTCCCCAACTAGCACTAGATCGAAGTGCTCGTTGCCCTAATGCCAATTGTGTGAATGACACTCAAATCCGAGCTCATGTGAGGGAGAACAATCCAGTCAAAGTTTTGGTCAAAGTTGGGTAGTGGGCGAGGTTTAGGTGTCCTACAATTTGACCAACCCTGGGTCATGAAACCTAGCTCCTGAAAGTGGGTGAATTTGTTGGATCCTTAATTTGTCTAATATCCCTTACATAAGAAAAAAATGAAAAAACTTTTTGGTTATATAAAAGAAAAAAAAATATCTATATATATGTGTGTGTGTGTGTGTGTGTGTGTATGTATATCTATATATATATATATATAATATACATGTACTGTACATGTACATGTACATGTACATGTGTATGTGTATGTGTATGTGTATATGTATATGTATATTGTATATATATACATATATATTATACACATATACATATACATATACATATACATATACATATACATATACATATACATATACATAAACATATACATATACATATACATATACATATACATATAATATATATATATATATATATATACTTATATATATATTATATATATATATATATATATATATGATTGGGTGGCGGACCATGACCCCTGCCATCCCCACTGGACCAACACATAACAAATATTTAAATTAAAGTATGGCCGATGGGCGATGACCCCCTTCGGCCCCCAACCAACCACCAACATTACAAACCTAATGGTGACCATTTAAATATATTGTATATATATATTTGGGATGATGGGAATCAAGCCCACCCGGCCACATGGCCGACCCGCTCCACGGGTGACCCAACCAACCACATTGAAACCCAAACTCCGCCATTTAGGAAATGAATCCCATAACCGTGCAATAATGTAATGGTTAGCATAATAAATAAACCATGCCTAATTTTATGATAAAACAAAAAGAATCTTGCATGTCTTTTTGGTGAATGTGGGATTTGATTCCCCAACCTCTGCGCTCCTAATTTATGTGCCAGTTGTTGGGCCAACAAGCTTCCTTGGTAAACTCCACCCACGATTTTACATATAAACCCATTTTTTAATCAGTGCGGGGAGTTCAGAACAGAGGAATGAAACCATTTTATGCAGAGTAGAATGGAGGCCAAGGTGTAGCATGGAAACCAAGACAACATTTCTTAATTAATTTTTGTAGGTGGAAGCATGATCCTAGAAGAACATAGGCGAAACCATGATTGAGCCAAATTCTCAGGAGGGCAAGATTTTTCCAGTGTCCAAATTGGAAAAATTTTATGTTGATCTTACATATCTCAGCAACATGAACTTGATGGCACAATCAGAATTTTGATCTAAGCAACATATCTTCAGATGACGTGGACGAGGGAAACTTTGAGGAATGTAGGGGGAATCTAAAATATTCCTTAAGCCCCAAATTCTCACTTTCTCAGAATTTAGAAATTTGACAATCGATTTTAC
>APFE030991155.1:34983-53109 GCA_000404065.3 Pinus taeda
AAATAGTATGCATCGCACCCTGTACATTGGTAAGGTGATATGCATCGCAACCTCTGCATGGAGCTTTCAGTATGGTCCAGTTTTGACCATTTATGAGCAGTTTTCAGTGGAGAACTTCTGGGAGATGATGTAATCAGTTGACCTTGTTCCTTTAGGCAGTGAAGCAACCCTTTTAGGGACTTAAGAGCCCTAAGTTTATGGACATTTGTGATTGGGGTTGAAGTGCCCAAAAATGTCTATAACACAGCTCCTCCAGATGGAAACGGTAGAACTATTAAGGATAATGTTGATGACATGTGGATGGGCTATCCATGCCCCGTGGAGGAGGAAGTTCCGGAACGTGATACTAATGCTTGAAGACTAATGGGCCATGTCTACTTCCCTACTCCTCTCTCTACTCTTCAGTCCATTTTGCTATGCCTATATGGCTTCTGTCAATGTCTTTTTGTATCAGGCATGTAGTTCGGTTGTAGTTTCAAGTTTTTGGCTCTATAATTTTGCTCATGGATATCTAGGCAGTTTAGATAGTATGGTCATAGCTTATCATCTGTCCTTTTTTGAGGTCTATCACTCTGGCCAGTTCTCTCTATATAGCCCTGGGCTTTTGTATCTGTTTAATCCCAACCCTAAGACAGTTTGTTTGTCTTGCTGGACAGTCTTGGACCTCCTTTGAGGTCTCGACCACATTGTAACTGTATTTTTACTTTTATTAATAGAATTAGACTTTACTTAAAAAAAAAAAGTAACGATTAGCACAATAAATAAACTGTGCCTAATTTTATGATAAAATAAAAAGAATGTTGCATGGATTTTTGGTGAAGGTGGGATTCGATCCCCTCACCTCCGTACTCCTAATTTATATGCCAGCTATTTGGAAATGGGGCTTCCTTGGTAAACTCTGCCCACATTTTTATATATAAACGCATTCTTTTTATCAGTGCGGGGAGGCAGATTTGAGAATGGAGGAATGAAACCACGTTATGCAGAGCGGAACGGAGGCCAAGGTATAGCACGAAAACTGAGACAACATTTCTTAATTAATTTTTGTAGGTGGAACCATGGTCCTGGAAAAACATAGGTGAAACCATGATTGGGCCAAATTCTTAGGAGGGCAAGATTTTGCCAGTGTCCAAATTGGACAAATTTTATGTTGATCTTACACCTCTCAGCGACATGAACCTAATGGTGTAGCCAGAATTTTGATCTGAGCAGTAGATCTTCAAATGACCAGAAGGAGGGAATCTTTGAGGAATCTAGGGGGAATTTAAAAGATTCCTTAAGCCCCAGATTCTCACTCTCTTAGAATTCAAAAATTTGACAGTCAATTTTACCCTATTCGATGCCACAAATATGATGGTGCATTCAAATTTTCCATTTAATCATTTCATTTTTCAACCACTTTTCAAAGTGGAATGAAGGTGTTAGCATTCATGTGTGAGCTATCATTTCCATGTGATTCGACGTCACGAGATTGATGGTACAACCAACTTCAGAAGTTCAACATCCTTTTCTTTAGATGGCCCCAGGATGTGAGGTATATGTAGTGTGTTTGTTGGGCCGTGAATACAACTACTTTGTAACACTTATTTCATACATTTTTACTCTTCTCTATTATATCATTTGTTATAATTTATCATTTAAATTCATTTTATAAATGATTTATGCTCTTATGGATGAATATTATTTATCTTCCTTTATTTCTAATAAATTTATGATTATGAATTATTTTATCAATGATAGTTTTAATAAATTGGTTATAACATTATTCGCCATTTTTAGACTCGAAGATAATTTCCAGATTGAAGATTTGATCATTAAAAGTGCCAACTCAGAAATTCACTGGAATAAGGAGTGATAGTTTTTTTGTTGAGATTCTGAGCAAATGAAGACGAATATGGAAAATATGGAACATGGGTTTTGTTTAGAACGGACCCAGATAGCTTTGTTAAAGAATGGTTTGCCCAAATTCGACTTGTACTGAGAGAAACGCAGGGTTCTTTGAGCACAATTTTCTCAGATTTGTTGTTGCGGCCATCCTCCAAATCTCAGCTGCAAAGCTAAATTCGCCTTGCTCTTGTTGGAAGGTAGATGGAAATATATTTTCTTGTTGATCAATTGGTTAGAATCAATCCAATTTTGTAAAAGAAATCATATTGTAATTATCTATGTTGTAACTGCTCTCTGATCTTTCTCTATTTAAATGAAAACAAAGATCAGAGAGGTAGATGACTCCGGGATGACTTTGGAAATTCGAATGATGGAGAATTGAGGATTCAGATTTAGAGATTCAAGAATGATGATGGATTATTCATGATAGGATAGGAAGAAGAAGGGATTGTTGCATGTTGCAATTCTCAAGCTTTAGCTATTGTAATGATTTCACAGTTTGATGATTAATATATGATTTGGGAGTTGTTGTTCATTCACCTGATCTGAAGTAGCCTAGCAGCGTCCGCTGGCGGCTAAGGGCCCAGCCACTGGTGGATGACACTGCTGCTGTTGTATTATATCTTTCCAATTTCCGCCGTGTGATTGCTTGATTTAATTCTTATTTCTTTGAATCGTATTGCCTAACAATATCATGTTTTTGCAGTGAGCTGTTATCATATTTTATGAAATTGTTTTATTGCACAAGTTGAGATTGAATCGTGTGGCTGTTCTTTTCCATCATAACAGAGATTATTATCCTTCTCAACATATATTGTTATGCTGCTCATTTCAAATATAAAGCTTCGCTGTTCTATTTCAATTATGGTTTCATTCCATTTGTTGTTTCGTTTGATTGATATTCATTACAGATTGTTGTTCAATAGGATTGGTTATTCGATTCCTTTAATTCCAGTTTGCTGTCCATTTACTTTGCTGTTCATTTCTGTTGATTAATTGCAAGAGTTTGCTTTTAAAGAGTTTTCCTAGTTTAGTTCCAATAGCAGCTTTAGTTCAATTTCGATTTTCTTTTAATTGCTTTAAAGTAGGACTGTCAACTGTAGAGAACATTGGTTATTGCTTCCTCGGTCCCAGATTGATTGTCTTGTTCCGGTTTGATTTTAATTGCATCAATTTCTAGAGGAATGAGTTATTGCTACTGTATCCTCGATTGATGGTTGTTTGAGTGAATGCTTTAGTTTAGAACATTTCAGTTTCTTGCTGTTCCAATTAGATTTTGTTTCCAGCTTTCATTTACTTTTGGATTTTAAGCACTATACTACAAAACATTACTCTTGAGTAAATAGCCGCCTCAGACTGAGTACACTCTTGAAATAAAAATTCGTCCCTGGGTTGCAATTAATTTGAGGAAATTAGGAGTTAGAAAGACACCTTTTCATCGCTCCACATTTTGGCGCCGTTGCCGGGGAGAGTGTAGCCATTTTTAAAGAGTAGTGCGCATCTGATGAGTGCCTGTTAGGAAAGAATTGGGTATTAAAAACAGAAGGTAAGAACCTGTGTACGGAGCATGTAAAAGCCCTGCTCCCCCGCCCGCTTTCCAACAAAATTGTTAAAGAACCTAGGGTAGAAATAGATGTTTGAATTTTTTTGTGAATGATTAGGAAAATGATAGAAATTTTTAAAAATATGAATCACATGATCTCATGCAAGTGGTGATGTAAGCACCACCCATTTCACTAACCGATTGACAGGAACATTTGAAGAAGGAGCCTCGAAGAAACACATGAAGAACATCTTATATTATGGTAAGAAATGGCTCACATTTCTATTTTTGAATTTCCTATCAAAGATCTAGGAGGAGCGACACAAATGCACATAATTCCCCCATCTTTACCAAATTTTCATGGTTTAGCAAATGAAAATCCACATACATTTTTGTTTGAGTTTGAAATACTTTGTAGAGGATATGATTATTACACTAACAATCAAAGGTTGAAGGTGTTTCCTCTTACTCTAAAAGGAGAAGCTCTCCGATGGTTCATGAGCCTAGGTGGAAATTGCATCCAATCATGGGAGCACATGAAGAACATATTCTTGAAGAAGTACCAAGACTATTGCAAATCCAATGAAGATATTTTTGGTATGATACAAGGGGAAGATGAAAGTTTGGAGGACTATGTAGATCGATTTCAATATAACCTTCAAAAATCAAAGCATAAGCATTTGCAAAAAGACATCTTAAAAACACTCCTTAAAGGAATCAAAGATAAATTTTTAGAACTCTTAAATCTGATAGGAAAAGGTAATGTTTTTCAATTATCATATGATGATGTTTGTGAGTTGTGCATAAGGTATTCAAGAGGAATCTCCAAGGCTGGTAAGAATCCTAGAGATGTTTGTTCCTTCTTTTCCAAATCTGCTACAAGAATAGGAGACACAAGAGTTGAAATCAATGTTTTATTTGAAAATTTTAAAGTTGATTTTATTAGCTCTCTAAATGAAAAGTTGGATGTTTTGCAGGTTCATAAAAATCGAGAATTTGATGAAGTGTTTTTCACTCAAGACCGAAAGGAGCATACCATAGATGGTTGTTCTTCCTTATCTAATTTGGAAGTGGCATATCAAAGAGATGGGGAAGCTGCAACAAGGCCTACAGGTATGGTTCAAAACACTTATTCTCCATTCTCTTACTTGCATACTAATGTGTTAGGGCAGCCATGTCAATCTCAACATAACCATCACCAATCTTGTCTACAAGTTTGGCATGGGTCACCTTATGATTGCATGACTACTCTCCCTCATCTTGTAGCACAAGCACATTCTCCATATTCTCCACCAGCTCTTCCACAACATCCTGCTTGCATATCAAATTTATTCACACAACCCAATCAACCACATCATCAAAATGCTCTATTCCTTACACATTTTCCTGCTCAACTAATTCCACACCCTCACCATAATAAACCAGTACAACATACTTACAATGTTGAACTGCCAAATTTACCCACCCCTCCCACCCATTCTATCTCACATGTGTTATTAGAGAAAACTTACAATGAGATTCAGAATGTTTCAAATGCAAAAATTGTAGAAGTTATGGAAGAAAATGAGGTTTCTTTTACTATACATCAACAAGATATTTTAAAAGCTCAAGAACTTCATGATATGATAGCTATGGGAAATCAAGAAAGTAAAGGATATATTGAAGATTGGTTTCACTCCATCATTTATTTGGAACATCACTCTATGCTTCAACAATTTTTGATACCATTTTTTCAAGGGAAGTTGGCTTCTCATACCCTAATATTCATTAATATGCATTTTTCAAATTTGGGTATGTGTATACATGAAGCCTTGTTTTGAAAATGGATACACTGGAAATACTCTTATACATAAACATATTCGATTCTCAAATAAGAGTAGGATAGTCGAGAAAATAAAATAAATAAACAAATAAAACAAACACATCTTTTTTATTTTTATTTTTGTAAAGCTAGTTGTTTTTTGTTATAGCATGCTATGGAAATCAACATCGGTAATAACTTTTTTAATTCACTTGTGTATGTAGATGAATTACAATGGAAATAATAGTTCTATAAACACTCATATTCACTTTTATCACCAATTTGAAAAAATGCTTCAACATCATATTTTTTTGGCTTTTGGGTTTGATGGAATTTCTACAAAAACAGTCGGGACAGTCATGTTTTGAGAGACCAAAAGGGAACATTTTAAAAACATATTTTTATCCTAATTAGCCCTTGATGTCTAATTTCCAACACAATTTGAATCACTCAATTTGGATTTGAAATGAAAAAGGTAGAACCAAAACATTGACCGGATGTTTAGCGGGCAACTCAGGAATAGAGTTGGGACAATCAGTTTTTGGAGGCCTAAATGAATGAATTTTTACAATCCGTTTCTATTGTAGATTTAGCTATGAATATAGTTTACAATGCAATTGGAATCACTCATTTTCAATATCATATGGGGAAGTTATGATCAAAATATTGACTGTCTATCGAAAATCAGCATCCTTAAAACTCTGTTTTTCCGGGTGTTCCTTACAGTATTTGACCTATCAATTCTTCTTTTCTTCAAAACATTTTTCTATTTGAGATAAATAAATAAATATAATTTCATTTCCAATTTGAATCATTCAAATCTGACATCAAACGAAAACGTTATGCTTGAAGTATCAACTGTTGGTCTAAGCTGGGTAATCGAAAATAACTCTGTTATGCAGGTTGTTCTAACTAAAATTGACATATCATATCATTGAATTTCTAAAACCTATTGCTATTGGAGATCAAACTTTAAATTAGATCTCATTTGGCTTTGGAATCACTCAATTTGGACGAAAAACAAAGAAGTTGGGATTAAAACACTGTTGGTTAGTATGGTCGACCACTCCTCTCCCGCAGGTGACAAATAAATTTTAATTTGTTATTTTATCTGTGAATTTGTTATACAAAGTAACTACTTGTTTGTTTTTTTCATTATTATTGGATTAAGGGAGCCTGTACACCTCTCTTTCTCCATGATTTAATGTTTTATTGCAGGTAGATACTCGTTTTTTGCAGGTCCTAGGAGAAAAAGAAGGTCAATTTATGAACGAGTGATTTTGAAAGAAATTTTAATGAAACAAAGGGATTTCATCTAACTTACCCAATGGATTCATAATAGAAGAAATAAAGAATTGATTTCCATTTGAAGATTCATGTCTTATCACTACTGCCAAAAGATTTTTCAAAGAGATCATTTTTTTGACATAACATCATAGTTGTTGTAACTTAATTTATTTATTTACACACTGTTTTTTGTTGTTTCTTTTCTAATTTCTCTTATATTTTGTGTTTCAGGTGTTGCTTTATTCAAATTGTAACTCATCCTCAGCATCAATGTCGTGAATAACTAATTTGTTTTTTTGCATACTTACATTTTATGATTGTCCATTCTGCTGTTCCTTTTCGAATGGAACAACACTTCTGCACTTTCACGTTTTGTTGTTTCTTTCCGAATGGAACAACACTTCTGCACTTTCACATTTTGCTATTCCTTTTCGAATGGAACAACATTTTTACACTTTCACGTTTTGCTGTTCCTTTTCCGAATGGAACAACACTTCTGTACTTTCACGTTTTGCTGTTCCTTTTCGAAATGGAACAACACTTCTGCACTTTCACATTTTGCTGTTCATTTTCGAATGGAACAGCACTTCTGCACTTTCACGTTTTGCTGTTCCTTTTCGAATGGAACAACACTTCTGCACTTTCACGTTTTTCTATTCCTTTTTGAAGGGAACAACACTTCTGCACTTTCATGTTTTTGTTGTTCCTTTTCGAATGGAGCAACACTTCTGCACTTTCACGTTTTGTTGTTCCTTTTCGAAATGGAACAGTCGTTGTTCCTTTTCGAAATGGAACAGTTGTCGTTCCTTTTCGAAATGGAATAGCATTTCTGCACTTTCACATTTTTGCTGTTCCTTTTCAAAATAACATCATTTTCACATTTCTTGTTGTTTCTCTTAGAGAACAACGCCTTTTCACATGCATTTTTTCATTTTTCCCTACAGGGAACAACATTTTTTCATGTGTATTTTTTCCTTTTCGCGTGCATTTCATTCACTGTTCCCTACAAAGAATAACACTTTTTGAGTGTTTTTGCTGTCCCTTCAAAAAAAGCAACACTTTGGAAGTATTTTCGAGAGCAACCCTTCCTTCCTCTTGTGTGATTATTCCTAGTTTATCTCAACCACATTTTCCTGATTCTCTTTCATGGTATGAAGTACACTATTTTTATGAGGACAAGAATTATGGATTCTATTGAAGCAAGTTAATATCATTTACGTTATGAGCTTTAACAGGACAGCTCCTTGATGATAGTTTATTTTCAAAAGGACACAATTATTTATATACTACTTTACTGCATTGTTTTCTATTGAACATGATATTGATTGATCATCTTAATACCATGCTAGTTCCACCCTTCCTGGTTATAATCTGCTCTGTCTATAATAAATGAGATTATGGGTATATTTTTTTCTATTGACATGTTCAACTTCTTCCACCATCCTTGCTCTTAAGGAGTACTGAGCCTCCCTCTTTTTATATTGTCGTTCTTTTTCTTTTTTCATAACTTATCATCAATCCAAAGCATCCTATCTTTTATTCATAACTATCTTTATACACTCTGCTCTCATTATAACCATAACTCTCGTCGTCCTATCATTGATTTGTGTACTCTACTGCTGTATTGTTCATTCCCTTGCCTTGCCATCAACACCACACCTTTCATATGATTTATGGTCATGGAATCTCTTTTCGAATTGGAGAGGGGCATGTATGCATTATGGGTTAGCATGCGATATGATTACTGCACTCTGCCATAACTTGTTGATTTGACAAAATCAGTATTGCATGTAGACAAAAGTTTTTTTGATTGAAATTTTTGCATGCATCTTATCTGTTGCTATTCAAAACTAGCACTATGGATTCAAGAACATTGTATGCACAAGTGTGATTTGTTTACAGGAGAACAACAAGTATGGGGCAGAACTCTATTCGCAGCATGACCACACTATTAGAACTACCAGAAGCACCTCGAGCAACTTGCGAACACGAACAATTCTTTAGACATTATGTGCTTACCTGGATTCCACCTTTTGCATCACTTTCAGCACCAACTTTTCCTACATCAACTTCAACAACTGCCAATACATATATGTCATTCCACATTTTTCTTTCGGAGGTAAAACTTGAGGTAAAATAGTATAATTTTATGATTTATTACGAATTTAGGAGAATTTCATGAAAATCAATTTTGAGCATTATTTATCATCCTTCATTTCATAGTTTTTACCACTTCCCATTTTTTAACGGCATATCATCTTTCGGTTTGGGGGAGTGTCGCTTTCATTCATTTCTTTTTTTATGACCATGTCATTCATATTCTTTATCATCCATTTATATTCTTATTCATTCTCAACACCTCCCTTATTCCATGTTATTTTACACCAAGCATAGAATTCAATAGTTGGTAGGAACCACCTCTATTTGTTTTCTAGCATTGCATGAGGCCATGCTAATTTTTCAGAGAGGGGGAGGAATTGCTACGCATGATGGATGTTTTTTTAATTTCTTTCTCATTCAAGGCATACAATTTCAGTGCAGAAATTGATTTCCATGATATTTTTAAAACTATGAACTCAATTCTTGTGATTTTTGGAAAACACAAGCGTATCATTAAAATATACAAACCCAGATAATTTCAAGTAATATTGGTTCATAAAATTTCAGAAATCTTACACTTTCACCTATAGCCATTTTGTTTATATCTCATGATCCGTGCATCAAAACGATCTGATTTTTGGATCATAGAAGCATTAATATAGTTGAAATCTACTTGCACAATTTCAACAAAATCTGGTTTGTGGTTTTTGGGAAAATGGTTAATGAAGGTTGCTGTCATTTATATCATATTTTGCTGCAACTTCATTGTTATGCCTTCATCAAGATTGCTAAAATTGAATATTCATTAAGTGAGGAAGAATTCATTTGTTCTATGAGCTGAGATGAACACATTTTTTTTGCTTGGTTAACACATAGGTTTTGTCTTTGGGTTGCATGAGGACATGCAACATATTCAGTTTTTGTTGCATGAGGACATGCAATATATTCAGTGTGGGGGTGTGTTGGGTCGTGAATATGACTACTTTGTAACACTTATTTCATCCATTTTTACTCTTCTCTATTATATCATTTGTTATAATTTATCATTTAAATCCATTTTATAAATGATTTTATGCTCTTATGGATGAATATTATTTATCTTCCTTTATTTCTAATAAATTGATGATTATGAATTATTTTATCAATGATAGTTTTAATAAATTGGTTATAACATTATTAGCCATTTTTAGCCTCCAAGATAATTTCCAGATTGAAGATTTGATCATTAAAAGTGCAAACTCAGAAATTCGCTGGAATAAGGAGTGACAGTTTTGCGATTGAGATTCTGAGCAAATGAAGATGAATCTAAAAAATCTGGAACATGGGTTTTGTTTAGAACAGACCCAATTAACTTTATTAAAGAATGGTTTGCCAAAATTTGACTTGTACTGAGAGAAATGTAGGGTTCTTTGAGCACAATTTTCTTAGATTTGTTGTTGCGACCGTCCTCCAAATCTCTGCTGCAAAGCCAAATTCGCCTTGCTCTTGTTGGAAGATAGATGGAAATATATTTTCTTGTTGATCATGGTTAGAATCAATCCAATTTTGTAAAATAAATCATATTGTAATTATCTATGTTGTAACTGCTCTCTGATCTTTCTCTATTTAAATGAAAACAAAGATTAGAGAGGTAGATGACTTCGGGATGATTTTGGGGATTCGAATGATGGAGAATTGAGGATTTAGACTTAGAGATTCAAGAATGATGATGGATTATTCATGATAGGATAGGAAGAAGAAGGGATTGTTGCATGTTGTAATCCTCAAGCTTTAGTTGTTGTAATGATTTCACAATTTGATGATTAATATATGATTTGGGAGTTGCTGTTCATTCACCTGATCTGAAGTAGCCTAGCAGCGTTCGCTGGCGGCTAAGGGCCTAGCCACTGGTGGATTACGTTGCTGCTGTTGTATTATATCTTTCCAATTTCCGCCGTGTGATTGCTTGATTTAATTCTTATTTCTTTGAATCGTATTGCCTAACAATATCATGCTTTTGCAGCGAGCTGTTATCATATTTTATGAAATTGTTTTATTGCACCAGTTGAGATTGAATCGTGTGGCTATTCTTTTCCATCATAACAGAGATTATTATCCTTCTCAACGTATATTGTTATGCTGCTCATTTCAAATATAAAGCTTCGCTGTTCTATTTCAATTATGGTTTCATTCCATTTGTTGTTTCGTTTGATTGATATTCATTACAGATTGTCATTCAATAGGATTAGTTATTCGATTCCTTTAATTCCAGTTTGCTATCCATTTACTTTGTTGTTCATTTTTGTCGATTAATTGCAAGAGTTTGCTTTTAAAGAGTTTTCCTAGTTTACTTTCAATAGCATCTTTAGTTCAATTTCGATTTCCTTTTAATTGCTTTAAAGCAGGACTGTCAACTGTAGAGAACATTGGTTATTGCTTCCTCGGTCCCAGATTGACTGTCTTGTTCTAGTTTGATTTTAATTGCATCAATTTCTAGAGGAATGAGTTAGTGCTACTGTATCCTCGATTGATGGTTGTTTGAGTGAATGCTTTAGTTTAGAACATTTCAGTTTCTTGTTGTTCCAATTAGATTTTGTTTCCAGCTTTCATTTACTTTTGGATTTTAAGCACTATACTGCAAAACATTACTCTTGAGTAAATAGCTGCCTTAGACTGAGTACACTCTTGAAATAAAAAGTCGTCCCTGGGTTGAAAATTAATGTGAGGTAATTAGGAGTTAGAAAGACACCTTTTTATCGCTCCACAGTGTTCATGTATTTTTTTTGGTATGAGATGCATTGTTCTACATAGATTCTTATTTGATGTTTGATGTGGAATCTTGTTTTCTTGTTTCATGATTCCTGCTTGATGTGATGTGGAATCATCTATGAGATTTCATTCTTGTCTTGTTATTATTGAGATCCCTTGTCATCATGTTGATGGGATACTCATGTTGTTGTCATATACGTCTGAATTGAGATCCCTTTGATGCCATGATTGGTGGGATGCTCATTATTGTCATATGTTAAATTATGTCACACTGATAGGAGTTCTTTTTTGAATGAGAGTTCTTGCAACAAAACATCTCTTGGAGCCACTCCTGCATGAGGGAATATTCCTTGTATCATAGAGAAAAAACATGCATGTATATCATCTCTCTTTCAAGCACTTAATGCAACGGCCTACATAATCTTGACATCGGGGCCCGAAGACGTAGTCCCTCCTAGAAGAACTCTGTTATCAATGTCTTGAGTTTTATGTTATTGATGATTATCATGTTCCTTCTTCTTTACGACATGCATATTTTTTCCTTTATGCTATTTTAAATGCAATTCTAACAACATCACGAAATTAAAAGATCTTGGTTAGATCCGCGAGTTGAGTCAACTTGGATCACAGGTGATGAGTGACGAGAGTTGCTCATAGTTTTGAATAAGACTCTAGATCTGTGCTTTGTCCAACTCTACCTGCGGCTTCATCATCTTGTGCAAGTGAAGCAGGGATCCCTTGTACCTCATTGTCCATGTATGTACATGATCAACTACAACATGTATATCTATGAGAGTTTGCGTTATCTTCATGCAGTGCAGCTGATGACCATGTAGATGGACAACTACCTTGTGCGCGGTGACAAATCTGTCATATAGTCTCCGTGTGACGGTCTCAAGAGCCAATACTTTAGTGAGTTTGGCTTTATTCATCTTTTCTCTAGGGGATCCTGTTGATTTCTCCTCTCTCTGCCTGGCTGCTTGTAATTCTTTATGCATACAATTGTTTTTAGCTATCAAGAACTTAAGACTCGAGCTTGTAGCTTCAACATAAGCCCTAGTAGCATCAGCCAAGGTGGTTGGATGTCTTTGCACATCTGACACAATCATCCATTCTTCAAAGTGCATAGGTGATGCCTACTCATCTGGGGTACACACTCTATGTGCTTGTACAAATATGTGTTGTGACTCATCAAAGGTTATGTTGAACAACTCTATTCCCAGATTGTCATCAAGGAGAATGGTGTCCCCTTGTTCACTGGGGTCTTGCTTTGGGGTTGGAACTGGTGAAGCCTACAGAGTGACCTCGGTTGATTTTGGCATGAGGTGGATATCCTGATCATGTTCTGGCTACTCCATTCCCATGCCCATCTATTCTACTATTGGTTCATCCTGCGGGGAAAGTTCATATTCCTACGGCTAGTCACCATGTTTCTCATCTACTACTGGTTATGAGTCTTCAACTTGCATGGATGTAGTTTTCGATGTCTATGCATCTTCCACTTCCTCCTGTTCCTATTCCTGTTCATGCTCATGCTACACTTCTTTCTCTCTTTTGTGCATCTCTTGTTCTTGTTTGAGCTTCTACCTGATGTCCTACAACACCCTCTCTGCAACTTCTAGTCTTTGTTTCTCCCTTTTTCTTTGCACTATCCTCTTTTCGCACTATTGCCTCTTTGCATATATCTCCAAAGCTACCTTTTCCACAAGTGGGTCTTCCTTAAACTTGTAACTTTGCGTCATCTCTCTGCTTTCGTCAATATTTGCTTTTCCTTTTTCATGCACAGGTTTTTTGCTTGCTGCTACTATTATTGTTGCTCCCTAAGGTGTTGCTGCCATGAGTGCAGCTAGCCAATCTACTGCCATGCTCACTGATTCGTTGAGCCTAGAGGACTTGTAAAAATATCTCCATGGGTCTTCCTCTAGCCAATGACACACCCCATGGATCCAAGAGTAGTATAATCTCACACAATGATCCCTGCATAAACCATGTGGATTGTACAGATTGGAACTCTTGGTGCAGAACTTAAACTTATTTAAGTCTACAACCTCGACATCTTCTTCTTTCAGACTCCAAATCGCATACAACCCAATTCACACAGGAATTGTAGGCGATGGTGCCTTCTTCTTCCTATGTAATCCAGTTGATAACCTTGTCAATATGTGGTATGCAACCTCCTGCATGACCAACTTGTTTGTGACAAACCTTGAAAACACTTGCATATATTTCTCAGTGTTGTACATCCTAATGAAGGTGCTCTCCTGTGACGTGTACCAATCTGCAATGTTTAGCAACGCCTCCATTCCTACCTAGGACATGCAGGGTGGATCTTGTTCAAATATCATCATGTACAGAGGGGTGATGAAATGGTTAGAAATTTTATCCATGACTCCTTGGTAGCTACAGTATGAGAGGAACTTGCAATATACATTCACAACACTCTCTAGGTGTCCATTCCCAATGCATGCTAGGAAATGTTTAATGGGCACAAAATACATTGAACAGGTAGGTAAACATGAAGAATATTTCTTGTTGTTCCTTGGGCGGACTCCGGGCATTAGATACATGCACTTTCAACTTGATTGTCAACATGTCTAACCAATTGAATGGTTTTCCTTCACTTGCCATCTCATCTAACATAGAAACCCAACTCTGTGGGAAGGTATCCATATGTTAGGGTCCATCCCTAACCCCTTTATTTATGTAATAAACCCAATAGGGTTGAGTCATAATCATAGTTAGTTAAAGAGTTAATAAATCCCATATTAATAATTGTAAGGGATTGACCCACATTTAAGAAAGGGACCACAGTTAGTTGCAAATGGGCCATAGTTAATAAATAAAGTGGTTAACCCGTGTTATGCAAAGGACCACTAGTCGTTAGGTTGCTGGAGGTAATTTAGCTATAAAGAGTCATAGTTAGAAGGGAAATAACATTGAGTCTTATTTTGTAATCGAGCTTTGCTCTACTGGAGGTTTCCCCCTCAAAGAGGCAAGTGAACATTTCATTTATCTTTAAATAATAAAATACTTGTTGTTTTTCTCATTTTATTCTATATTTTGGGTTGTATTTCTTTGCATATTTGGTATTTTGGAATTTCTCGCAGATCAAGAGAATAAAAAGTGCTATTAGAGGACTTTCCAGGGCTGGTTGTACCTCCAATTTTTGCAGAATTTTTTGTAGGCTAGAGATGTGTTCTCGCATCTTTAAACCATGGGATCTATAGTTGAGCACATAAATCTATGGATTTGGGGAGGCACGCATGCAGGAAATACAAGAGGCGGTCACTCTTGTTGGAATCCCTTGTAACCCTTGTGGGTACCCCTTCGAGTCATAGCACATTAAACACAACCACGCATATACTACACTTCCACGTACCCTTTGGGTATAGCGAAATCCCCTAGAATCCCCTGAAACCTTGCCTTAGATAAGCCGTCAGCCATCTTGTTGCTAAAGTACATGAAGAATGTCACTCGGGGAGATTACTCATGCATACAATAAGGTATTCGAGTAGTACAACTAAGGGTACAATTGATCCTCCTTAGTTAGCACCCTGAAAGATTGGGCCAAGTACTATTGTTGGACCCTTACGTATATTGTGATTTGTAGCACCTGACACTCCTTTGTGACCATAGTTCCTTCAGATCTCTAAAGATCGTCCATTATCTTATCTTCCAAACGAGATCCAACAGTGGGGTTATACTACTATAGTACAATTCAGATCTAGTAGTTGGGGTTCTATTGCCACTGCACCAATCAGATCCACCAGTTGGGGTTCTATTGCCGGAGTACAATTCAGATCTAGTAGTTGGGGTTCTATTGTCTCCACACCAATTAAATCCACCAGTTGCGGTTTTTCCGCCACAGTACAACTCACATTCAACAATTGGGGTTTTGCAGGCAAATCTAACTCTCGATGCAGTGAGGCTTTCTTCAGCTATATTCTAGGCCCAATTTTTGCAAGACATTGGGCAAGATCAAGTTTTCTGGAATTTGGCCATTGCGGTATTGATCCGCGCAGAATTATGAGTTCTCCCTAGGACACTTACAAGAGACTTAGCCATAAGATTCAAGATGACAAGTTGATCACAGTGGTACCATTCATTAGTCAACCTCAATTTTTGGGCGGTCCCAAATTCTTTTTAGAGTGACTTCAAGTGACTAGGATTTGTGTATGGTAGAAACTAGAGCTCAAGTCTTGGCTAATGAGAAGATCGAGGGTTTTGAAACAAGGTTGGATTCATTCAAGGAAAAAATGGAAAACATTTCAAAAATGCTTGAAAAATTCACCAAGAGCATGATGGGGTATCATTAGGAGGCGCATAGTATTGATGAACACCTCGAAGGAGAATCTAGCCATCATATTCACTTCCATGGAAATCACCAACATTCCCACCCTCGGCCACCCAAGCTAGACATGTATAAATTTGGTGGCTCTAGTATGACAGTATGGGTAGCACAAATGGAATAATATTAAACCTTGAATGATATCCGTTAGGATCAAACTAAACTACATGTGGGAGCCCTTTACTTGGACCAATAAATATGATAATGGGGGTAGTGGCATATAAAATGTTATCCTGGGAACATAACATGGCATGCGTTCTCAAAAGCCCTTTGTGACTGCTTTGACAGAGAATCTAACTTTTTGGGTTGTCTCACTAAGCTCTGATAGACAGGCACAATAAAAGACTACATTGCAGCCTTTGAGACATTGGCCTTTAGAACAGAAGGTCTAAGAGATGAATTCTACTTGGAGTGTTTCATCAGTGGTCTCAAAGAAGTCATCCAAGTGCATGTCTAGATGCACCACCCACCTACATGGATAAACGCCTGCAAAAAGGTTGTCGAGATAGAACTTGCCTTAGCTTCCTAGTCTACTCATCGAAATTTCGTAGCCAAGGGGCATTCCACCCAGGCTCAGGGCCCTACCCAAACACTTAAGGTTCAAAAGGTGTCTCCAACAGAAATGGATGAACAAAGAAAACAAGGATTGTGCCACTACTGTAATGAAAAATACTCCCCGGGGCATAAATACAAGGAACCAAAATTCTTTCAAATTGATGTTATTGATCACAACTTATTTGAGGAAGCCCCACCCCTTGGTGGGGCATAGAACGAAGTTGAGGAAACCCAGCAGGACAGTGATCTCACAACTATGCCAAATGAACTAGTTATCTTGCTACATGTTTTGGTGGGCATTTTTGCGCCCCAAACTCTCAAGAGGCTTTCTTAAACATTTCCCTATAGTGGTATTGATTGATAGTGGCAGAACTCATAACTTTATCCATAAGTGAGTCGCTGAAGTTGTTCATTGTTTTGTAAGGGCAGTGTCTAATTTACAATTCCTCATTGCTGATGGGGGAGCAATGAAATGTTAAGGCTATTGCAAAAATATTAAACTTCAGATGGGAGACTACCACCTAAAGACCCACATGTTTATGATTAACATGGGTGGTTGTGACATTCTGTTAGGTGTTGAATGGCTTCGCACACTAGGCCTAATCACAATGGATTTCTAGGAGTTATATATGAGCTTTAAGAAAAACGAACAAATTAATACACTACATGGACTCCAGGCAAGTGCTTCTTCTATCATCATCTTGCATTGAATGGAAAAGTTGTTGAAAAAGGGCCATCATGGAGTCATCACCCTGTTTAATGCCATACATGCCATAGAACCCACTACTCATCATATTCATCCTGAGATGCAATAGACCTTAGACCACCACCAATAGGTATTTGACAAACCTAAAGAGCTTCCACACTCTAGAGGTGAACGTGATCATAGCATCCCTTTGGTCCCAGGGGCCCAACTGCATAATGTGAGCCCATATCGATATCCTTCCGCTAAAAGGAATGAAATTGAAAAAATCATCAAGGAACTCTCTAAAGCAGGTGTTATTCATCATAGAATCAGTCCTTATTCATCACTAGTGGTCATGGTGCTAAACAAATATGGAGAATGGCACATGTGTCTGGACTCTCAGGCCCTCAATAAGTTCACTTTCAAAGATAAATTCCCTATTCCGATTGTTGATGAATTGCTTGATGAACTACATGGTGCTCAATTCTTTACCAAGCTAGATCTTCACTCTGGCTATCACCAAATAAGCATGAAAGAAGTAGACATTCCCAAGACTGCTTTTCAAACTCACGAAGGCCATTATGAATTCTTGGTCATGCCATTTGGTCTCTGTAATTCTCCATCTATTTTTCAAAGCCATATGAATCACCTATTGAAACCATATCTCTGAAAATTTGTCGTTTACTTTGATGACATTCTCATCTATAGCCTAACATAGGAAAAACATCTTCAACATGTAGACCTGATCTTACAACTTCTCCGGAATCACAAATTATTTGTCAAATTGTCCAAGTGCTCCTTTTGCATTGAAGAAGTCGAGTATTTGGGACACATTGTGGGTCATGAAGGTGTTGTTGGGTTGTGTTATATTCTTTCCACGACTAACCGATGTAGTGAACCGGGGGGTTAGAGGGGGTGCAGAGCCTCCACTTCGTTGCGCCGATTGCGCAGCGGGGGGGTCACAGGGGGGGCGGTAGCCCCCCTGTTCGGGGGGTTTGAGGGGGGCGAGTAGCCCCCCTCTACGGGGTTCGGGGCAATGCCCCGAGAAAATTTTTTTTGGACCCTATATTAGGTTGGGCGAACCTACCTATGGTTTTTCGGTCCATTGTTTTGGACACGATGGTTTTCGGTCCATGGTATTGGATGCTTCGGCATGTATAAATATGTATTGT
>APFE030991155.1:68072-144844 GCA_000404065.3 Pinus taeda
TACCCCATGTGGACAATTTTACTAGTTTTTTATTTTTTTGTTAATTTTTTTTTTTTAAACTAGTTTGTTTTTATTTTATTTTTTTTCTCAGTTTTTGCTAATGCTTGTTTTAATTTCTCTATTTTTACTTATATATATATATATATAATATATATTAATATATATATATTATATATATATATAGTATATATATTGGTTTTTTTCTTTCAAATAATTTCTTTTATGGTTTATGAAATAAATTTTTTTTAACTAATTTTTTTATTTTTTATTTTTGTCTTTTATACATATTTTTTTATATTCGGTTTTATGTAACAGCGTTTTAAATTCTTAATTTTAGTAGTTTTTTTAATTTTTTTTTGTTAATTTTTTTTTGTTAATTTCTATTTTTTACCCTATTTAATTTTTAGTTTATTTTAAGATGTTTTCTTTTTCTTTTCCCTTTTTTTTTTTTTTTCTTTGCCAATATTTTTATGGTTTACAATATATACTATATATATATTATATAATATATATATTATTATAACTATTTATTGTTTTATAATTTTATTTTTTAGTTTCTTATCATGAATTTTGTTTTTTTTGTTTTTTTTTACATTTTTATGTTGATTTTTTTTTTTAGTAAATATATTTTAAATTTATGTTTTGTTTATTTTTTTTTTTAACTTTTTTTTTTGTTTTGTGTTTTTCATTATTTTTTTTTTTTTTTTTTTTTTTTAATGTTTTCATTATTTTTTTTAAATTTAATGTTTTTCGCAGTCATGATAAAATATTTTACGCCATTATTTCGAAATGATCAAATTTTACTTTCGAAAAAAAAAGGTGTTCTCCCAATATTAACACTTTTCGTTTTGAGGGTATTTTTTGGATAATTTTTGCGCAAAAAATTGGTTTTCACCGACATTTTTAAAACATGTTGAAAATTTACCCAAGAGAAGAAAAGGTGTTATTCCAGCATCAACTCTTTTCATTTTTAGCACTGTTTTTTATTTTTTTTCGGGGTTTTTTGGCCAGAGTTACCATTTTGAGTTTATGTTTCTCGTTTCAAAGTTTACATTGTTACTTGCCAAATCAAATTAAAAAAGTGTCGATATCACAAAAACTTCCGATGAAATATGTACAAAAATACAAAATATACAAAGAAGCCATTGACCAGCCATAACCTAAGCAAAGTACTTCTTGAGGTAGAGCCCATTTCGGGGCTCTGCCAACGTGTTCCCTACAAAATCAACTAATTCATAAGCCCCTTTTCCTAAAACTTGTTTCACTATAAAGGGACCATACTACATAGACTTGAATTTCACTGCCCCTAAGGCATATTTATCTTGGTCATAAACTAAGACAAGGTCGCCTTTAGAAAAGACTCGAGGACAGAAAACTTTATCCTACTGAGTTTTAACCATTTTCTTATGAGCCTCATTGACTGTGGTGGCATCTTGATGCTGCTCATCGAGATGTTCCAAATGAAGGAGGTGTTCTTTGAGACTAGAGGTCTCTAGAAGGAGCTCAACAGCTAGCCTAAGGGATGGAATTTCACATTCAACAGGAAAAATAGATTCTAGTCCGTAAACTAACTAAAAAGGTGTAAAACTAGTGGCAGTCTTTACTAAGGTTCAGTATGCCCAGAGGGTCGGATACAATATGAGATGCCAATTGGTGCGATTTTTGTCAATTTCCCTTTGGAGGATCGTCTTTAGGGACTTATTCACGGTTTCAACTTGCCATTGGTCTGAGGATAATACAAAGACAAATGCTCCTACGGGAAGCCCAACTTAAGAGCCAACTCATACATCAGTTTCTTATGGAAGTGACTACCATGATCAATGACAATCTCTCTTAGGATAACAAAACCTGAAATAATCTAATTGAAGAGGAACAATGCCACTGTCTCACTATCATTTTTATAAGTAGGCATGACCTTAGCCCACTTCATAAAGTAGTCTATGGCCACTATAATGTACTTGTGATTTACCGCTGAAGGCAGATTACTAGTAGTCAAATCAGTACCTCACATTGTAAAAGGACCGATAGTGATAACAGAGAAAAGAGGAGTTGGATGCGCGCGCATCTTTCGAGTGTAGACTTAACAAGGGTGGGAACATTTGACCGCTTCAATACAATCTTTGAAAATCGAAGGCCAAAAGTAGCCGACACGCAAGATTTTTTGGGTTGTTGCAAGCCTAGATAGATGACCACCACAAGCTCCATTGTGGTAATCATTAAGAACATACTCTGATTCCTCTAAGGTTAAACACCACCTAAGGATTGAATCAACCCCTCGGTGATATAATGTATCACCAATGATGACATAGTAATTAGTTAGGTGACGTAATTTTTGACATTCATCCTTGGAGGAAGCATGAGAGAACTTTAAATTCTGGAAATAGATTATGATATCTCCATACCAGGGATATTGTGAAGAGATGAGGAATAGATGTCCGTGTGGGAAAATTTCTTCATAAAAGTATCTTCTCCACAAGGTACCTCGGAAATTAATTCCACAAAAACCAATGATTTCTTAGACTTGGCTGACAAGAACTTGAGATCGAATTCATGTAAAATAACAATCCATTGATTGTATTTACCCCCAATCACTCGCCTACTAAGAACAAATTGGAAAGGATTGACCACCGGTAAGAGAAATGTTTTACGTAGCAAAATATAATGATGAAGCTGCTGGACAACATGGATAGCTGCCAAGGCCAATTTCTCAATGGGAGAATAGCATAGTTCAGGGCCTATCAGGCCTTGACTCAAGTAGTAAATTACATGCTCTGTGAGAGCATCATTTTCGTGAACCATAACTGTACCTATGGTTGATTCTACAACTGCAATATATAAAAGGAAATCTCTACCATAATCCGATGGACTCAAAAATAGGGTAGAGATTAATGCCTGCTTCAAGGCATCAAAAGATCATTGCGCAAAGTCATCCCATAAAAGTGGAACTCCTTTCCTTGGCAAACGCATAAATCCTTTAGTTATCTCAGCATAGTTTGTTATAAACCATCTCAAGAAATTTTCCTTTCCCTGAAGACTTTGAAGTTGTCGGACGGAAGACAGGGGGAGGCAACTGAATTATTGCCCCAACCTTGAAGTGATCAACTCGAATCCCTTAAGTTGATACAATGGACCCTAACAATCGACTAGATGTAACTGCAAAAATGCACTTATTTGGATTCAACCGGATCTTGTAAAATAAACACCTCTCAAAAACTAACTGAAGGTGACTAGGATGATCAATTCTTTTTCAAGAACGAGCAGCTAAATCATCCAAGTATGCTTCAATGACATGCTTGATGTCATGGAAAGCGTAAGACATGGCCTGCTGAAACATGGCTCTAGCATTTTTAAGACCAAAAGGCATCTTTTTGTACACAAGGTTACCCCAAGGAAAACTGAAAGTTGTCTTATGCTGGCCTTCTAGATGGATAGATATTTGATTATACCCAGAGAATCCATGCATGAAGGATAAAATCTCATTACCTGCACATTCATCAACTATCTGATCAATAAATAATGTGGGGTAATTATCTTTCAGACAAGCTTTGTTCAAATCCCTAAAGTCAATGCATACACGGATCGTTCCTTGTCTTTTATCAACTGGGACTGGATTAGAAACCTTATCCATTAGAGGAACGAAGTATATGAAACCCACCTTGAGCAACTTTTCTACTTCAACTTTAATAGTTGTTGCTTTCCTAGGATTGACCGGCTAAAGCTTCTGATAGATCAACTTAGCGTTTTCATACGTCTCGATCTCATGATGAACGATGGATGGATCAATACCATGCATTTCTTCATAAGACAAATTGAATAAATCTCGAAACCCTTTAAATAGGTCAGTGTAAATTTGAATCTCTTCAGGGGAACACTTGACTCCGATGAAGACATTTTTTATCACATTAGGGTTCCTAAAGATGTTTATCAGTATAATTTTTGAAATGACTGACATATTACCTTCGACACAGATGTGTGCTAGAGCCAAAGGGTTTGAAACCGTACTAACATTGCTAATAAGCAGATTGGAGAACCTAGATTTGATTTCTTACAATGGGGGAAGAAAATATGAAAGATGATGTAAATCTTCCCATGGTCGATCTACACCCTTCATTGCTTCTAAGATTGCTTCCTCAGATGGTAAAACCGTATTTAAGTAATCCATAGTAGAAGTAGAGTCAAGGGTCCAAGCTAGGGCCACATCACCATCTAACTCTTCCTCTGAAAAGGGAGTAGGATGGTCATCTACAGAGTTAACGATAGACTGATATCTAAGCTTTGCTGCAGACATAGGGAATGAGATTCCACCAACTTGTCCTTCATCTAATGTGGTTGTAGGCAAAGGCAAGGTCCAAGGGTCTAAAAATAACGAGTTCACAAGAAATCTTCCTATGAAGACTCTTTGGAGGATGAAATGGCATTAATTCTAGCTATAGGAGTGGGAAGATCAAATGTACCCATCTATGAAGAATACATCCCAACTCCTAGATTCTCGATAGGTTGACTGGTGTTATCCACCAATGGAACATTAGAATCTCAAGTTGCAAGAGGGTCAACTAGAGAATAATCCAATTGATCAAATTTAATGATTCTCCACTCACGAGGAAAATAAAGGATGCGAAATAGAGTCGAAACTATGGCATTCATTTCATAAATCGAATTCCATCCTAAGAGGAGGCTGTAATCGAGGTTGGCATCAATGATTTCTACTTCAATATTGACAACCTTTCCTCCAACGCATATAGAAAAGGCTAGGATAATCTCGTGTGGCCTATGAGAATGTCCGTCAAATGCTGTCAAGAGAGTGGGTGAAGGAACAAACGAAGGAAATCTAATAGCCTTCCAACATCACATAGACATTACGCATGTGGAAGCTCCCTCATATATAACTGTTCAAAAAATACTATTTTTCCAGTAAGAATACTTTACTTGAAAAGCCATATGATGAGGAAGTCTCTTTTTGACATTAAGCATATCAAAATTGAGCACTAAGGAATTGTTTGGATCAACTGCTCTGATTGGTGAAAGAAAAGAACATTGTTGAGTAGGACACAACTGGAGTACCTCTAAAGTAGACATAGCACAAGGACTGTGAGTGGGGTCTTCTATAATGGAGTAGTTCTGGGCTGCCCTAACATTAGGGTTGATAGTCGCGTGCTTGGCGGAACCTTTCGGTATCCGAGGTATAGACTCGACAGAGGGTCACTTAATATGAAGTGGATCCGTAGTTCCGAGAATAGATTTATCCTTATATGTTTCTTCTTCACCATAATCCCGTTACCGTGTAGCCACATTGACATTAGAACTCATCATGAAAACATTTGAGGAATTGTCCCCTTCCTGGTTGCCCAGGATTTGAGTTCGCGTCAGCAAGAAATTGCTGCCCTTGGGGGAAAGGGTTAGTTAAGATAGCTTGGGAGCTAGAAGACCCCTGCTAGACTAACAAGTGCTGAGCATCTTGAATTTTTGCGCAGAGATGAGTCCAATGATCTCCACTGCATAACTTACATGGAAATTTAACTTTCTTCTTAGACTCTCTTCCACCCTCACCAACACCATTGTCGGGCTTGTTTGCATTAACCTTCCCATCCCTTCTTCTTCCCATTGGAATTTTGATTTCCTTCAGGGTTAGAAGCCTGTACAACGTTTACGGAATAAGGTTGGGAAGGCGAAGGAGTAGATGGTGTAGCCTGATTGGAAGGAGTAGTTTGTAGAGACAACTACTGCAATTAGTTCGAAAGGTTCACTACATTTACATCAATCGATTCATCAACACCATCAGCCTGAGGGATTAGCTTCAATTTGGCTATATCAACCATGGATCTAGGAGCATCAGGAAAGATTTTCTGAAGAGCCCCAGATTGAGAATATATCAGTTCTAATTGCTGGGCGCAAAAGATAGCCTGCTATTTCGAATAGACGCTGGACATAGAAACATCCTTGGAGATCTCGGGTTGTAAAGATTTTAAAAACCATTCGAGATAGAATTCAGGTGGAATTTTGGCTTTGATGAGCCTCTTTCTCCATCTCCATTCCGAGATATGATCTGAAATGTGAGTAGCCAAGTCTTGATGAAAATTGGCTAGAAGTTTAGTTCCGGCTTCGTAACGGACAAGCAACTGAAAAAGGTTTAAGAAAATGATAGCCAAGTCGGTGAAAGACGTAAATGTGCCCCTTGGAAACTCTATGTACCACTTAGTTACATTCCCTATTAAGGTGCATTGAAATAGTCTCAACCTAATCGAATCATCGATCAAGGAGTTAGATGAGCATCGTAAATGGAACATGGTTACGTGGTTGCCTGGATCTTCACCACTCTTCCCTTCGAATTTTGGAATATCCGATGGAAGTTTGGTTGGGACCGGAGGCCAAGCCGGATTGTATCTGATTGAATTTTTCATCAACTTAGTCAAGTCTGGCAAATTAAGCATGGCTAGAAAAGGAAGTCATGGAGGACCTTGGGGATTCCACTCTGTTATAGACATATTTGGGCACTGCAACCCCAATCACATATGTCCATAAACCAAGGTATTCTAAACCCATAAAGATGTTGTTTCATACCCTAAAGGAACAAGGTCAGTTGATTACATCATTTCCTAGAAGTTCTCCCTGAAAAACTGCTCAAAAATGGTCAAAACTGGATAAATAATTGTGAATGTTTTTTTATGTATTTTTCATCATTTATAGTTCTCCTTTGCAAAAAGTAGCTTAATCGAACTGTCGTCTTTTGATTTGAAAGGTGTCGCAAGTGTCGTTTTCAGTCAAAGAAAAGAGTGTCGTAAAGTCTTCCTCTTTTAGATAATCGATTACACTTTTGCTATTGTATTTGATTTGAATTATCAATTCTTTGAAGTGTCAAAAGTATTTTTCAAGTAGAAATTGAAAGTGTCGTCTTAGTCTTCCTTTTGTTTTTGAACAAGAAATTGCTAAATTGTCGCTTTGAGAAAAGATAGCTCAGATATGTATTTAGTTTTCTTTTTGTCATTATCACATTAAGGAAACTGAAAAATAAATACATGCATGTGCATTTGCATTTATACTGCATGCGGAAATTGATTTAGGACAGTGCATCTTAGTGTGTGCTCTCTACTCTATGTTGAAAGAATTTTACTTCTCTTTCTTTAGTAGCTAGGATTTTCATTGCTAAAAGAAAGTAAACGATTGTTTATCATCTTAGATTGCATATTTCGGAATTGTATATCCACATCATGCGGTGAACCTTAAAGGCAAACTTGTTAAGAAAGATCAACTGTAAAATAAACCTCAATGAACATAAAAACGCTTTGGAACCTAATGCACAACATCTAGAAGTCTAGGCTAGAGACGTGTTCTAGCATTGTAAAGCCTGGTAACTATCGTTTTCATCATAGGTTGGGTGATTCCTCTTCTTTGATACGACAAGTGCCAGTATGAACTTGTGCTCCCACGTACTGTCAATTATATATTGGGAGACCACAATAGGCTATATACTTTATCCTTCGGAATCCATGTCTACTGCCCTATCGATCGCAATGCACTAAACATAGCATTCAGGAAGATTGACTACCGTACATAAAAAGTATTCTACAGTTTTGCGATTAGTTTGGTAATCCCTCTATCCATATTTCCAAAGTAGTCACTTTCATTCCTTTTCAGAATTCTTAAAAGAAAATGTCCATCTGAGCACTTGTCACTTCAGGCTCATTAAAAATCGAATGCGGCTAGAGTCATCTTTAACTTTTTATTGACTCTTTAAAATTGAAAAAGCAAGTTGTGTCGAAGCGTCATAAAATTCATTTGATTCAGAATAACATTTTCCCCTTTTTATTTTGAGTTGATCAAGTAATCGACGGTCGTGGAAGAAAGTCAATCAAAACCCTGTCGTTCGCAGAGACTTATGAGTTAACCATCTTTGAATCTAGAAATGAAACCATTCCGGGCCAAGAAATCGCATTTAACTAGGTCGAAGTCTCCTGGTTTATTTGAAACTTGTGTTTCAACATCCTCAGAGACTCCAGTTACTCCAACTATTTCTGGTATCCCTCCCTCTACAGAAGAGTTCCGAAGTTACAAGAGGACACTAGAACTGATCCTAGTGTAATGGTAAACACCTCTATTCCTGAACCAGCTCCATCTAGGGCTGGTTCGGAAGGTGTCACCCCTCCAACATCTATCGCTACCGAGTCTATACCTTCTTCGGCACCAAAAATATTTTACGGACCTAACGGTCTACCTCTTCCACATGGATTGATTGTTATAGAAGAGATTGTGGAGGATCTTCCATCCAGTACTCCATTGCATTTTGGAACTGGGATCCACCCATATCCTTCTACTATAGAAGTTAGTCACCCTTCATCGCAAGTTTCTGTAGAATCACTAGGAAATGTTTTGGATAGACTTGATGTGTCTGAACAACCATCGACATCTAGGACTATGTCATCCGATACAACAACAATAGAACCTCTTGCCGCCACTCCATCAATGTACGTTGGTGTACCATCTGTCCCAACTAGTTCTCAACCACTAGATGGAGTCCACCCAAGGATTGTTTCGACAGTATGGTCTATTCCTATTTGTTCATCTGGAACCTTATCTAGAATTTCTTATGTTGAGTCTCAACAAATTGATCCTTCACAATAGTATCAATTTGGGCAGTCCAGTCTCCAAAGGCCAATTTTCCCTTTGAACACTGGATTGCCGCCATATGGGGGGCAATATGCCTTTTCATTGTTCCCTCTGAGAGAACAACCATATGAAAGTTCACAACAGAATTCAGGTCAAGCTAGAATCTCATCCAGCGGTTGGGTACCAATACTGCCTCAATAACCAAGAGTTTTATATTCAATGTAACAAAATCAACCTGTGTCAAACATTCCCACTACACTGGCTATTGTGACGGTGTCGCAAGTATAAGTTCTTCCTGTTGTATGTCAACCTCCAGTCTCTTAGGTCATAATACAACAACCTCTTTTCTCCGCGACTCAATCATAACCACCGATTAGTGGCTCCTTAACTGAAGTGACTCAGGCTCAAACGGGTACTATAACCCCTCATCTTGGTCAAACATCTAGTATTGGACAACAGCAAATGGTCTCGCAGCCATGGCTAGTGCAATATCAACAACCACAATTCCAACAAGCTTACTGAGGACCTTACAAAGCTTTGCAGGTAATGGGAAGCCATATATTCAAAACGCTTACCAACAATCATATTATAATCGTTACACCCATCAACCTTATCAAAGTTATCAACATCAAATACATTATGCTGGTATTTAAGACCCATGGCTTAGGCGATCCCATCTTATCATGGGTATGCTTCGCCAAACTTGAATCAACAGTTGCCTTTCGTAGCAACTTTAAAATTACCAGATCTGAATCGGCTAACAAATGATCCAATTGCTTATGCCTTGTGGTGGCTGACGACTCCTCATAAACTTCTGTGAGATATTCCTAAATTCAATGGAAATTCGAGTGAAGATCCATCGAATCATGTGATGATCTTTCATCTGTGGTGTTCATCCAACACTCTCAATGATGATTCGGTTAGGCTTTGCCTTTTTTAGCGAATGCTAACTGGTCTGGTAGCAAAATGGTACATCGAATTACCTAGGGCTTCATTCAATAACTTTAGCGCCCTTGTCACTACCTTTTTAACCCATTTTCAGTTACCCATAAAGTACGAAATAGGAATGGAGCTTCTTACCAATTTTAAGCAGATGATAGCCACTCACATATCTGATCATATTCATGAGTGGTGACGTCATCGTAAAATGGTAAAGACATATGTTCTTGATTCGCTATTAGTCGAATGGTTTATTAAGTCATTGTTACCTTCTATTACAACAGATATGGAGGAAAGAGGAGTTGTCACTGAAAAGCAAGTCATTGCTCATGCACAATATCTAGACTTGATCTATATTCAATCTGGCACACTCTACGACAAAATTCCTTATGCTCCTAGACCGGAGTTTTCCGTTCCTCCTCCTAAATAGAACATGGACTCTCATGCTGGTGACGACATGATTGGTACCTCAAGTACGTAAATTACGAAGGCCCCATCTGGTAAAGCCATTGCAGTTTCTAGTAAAAAGGAAAATGACAAACTTCCTACCTCAGAGGTTAATGCCATGCCGACATACAAAGGCAAAGAACCGAAGAAACCACAGGGCAAGAAAAAAAAGAAAGGCAAAAAGAAGAAACATGATGATTTGTCTCCTAAAAAATCTTCTGAAAACCCTTCTAGGCAAGTGAAACCTAATCGGCCATGTCTCATATGCGATGAGGACCATTGGATGAGAGATTGTCCACATGAAGTTGAGATTAAGAAGTTCTTCAAGAGTTCAAAAACCTCAATGTATTGACTGATCCGTTTCCAAACCCAGAAACTAATTTGGTTGCTAGTGACAATGCTTCCCCATCCCAAGTGCTTATGTTGTCCATTTCGAAACAACAAAATGATGCTTTGATATTGACAAGGAGTAAAGATTACGGGAATCCACAACTGTCGAACAACAAGGCTGTAGATCAACCTAGTAGTTTGACAACAACTCCAACTGAAGTTGCGCCACCCATCATTCCTGAACTAATGATAAATCTATCAAAGTGAGTAGTACACAAATCAACATTTAATCCTCGTGCTCGAGAAACACATAATTATAATATTGTATAGGATCTGGCCCAATCGCCATCCACTATGTTGACACTTGAAGTACTAAAAAATTGCCCCTCCCAAAAGTAGGCTCTATTATCAGCAATAGGTGGGATTGACCCAGCAGATTCCAATCTCGTGGCCTTTAATCATAAGGGATATGAACCTCAGTTACCAGCTCAAATTGCTTTCCTCATCTAAGTGAAAGCCCTCAACAAAACTATTCATTGAACAATTATTAATGAGGGGGCATCTACATGCATTATGTCAATGAGTTGCTGGAAAAATTTAGGCTCACCACCCTTGTCACGATTGTCAACAACATTAAAAGCATTTGATGGATGAACATACACCCCGTACGGGATCTTAAGTAACTTGCAAGTTGAACTATGGGGAAAGACAATAGAAATTGACGTCGAAGTTATCGATGGAAACCTCAATTACAATATCCTACTAGGAAGGCCCTAGATTTATGCTATGGCTGTAGTTGTGTCAACATACTTTAGAAAGATTGCATTTCCTTTTCAAGGAGGAATTACAATCGTTGATCAACAAACCTTCCTCCCCAATAGTTCAAAATTTATGGGAAGCATTCCAATGATCCATGGAAGTTCTCAATCGCTACAAAATATCAGAGTAGGCCTCCTAAAATACCCTACCTTAATGGGTAATTTTAACCTACCGCCTCCAAATAATCTGGCGAAAGTGGCCATGGTGGAAATCTGCAATATGATATCTTCTATATCTACAATGATTCAGAAGAATTCTGAAAATTTTGTTAACATGGATCATCACCAAGTATTGCCTCCAAGCTCAATAGAAATTTTGTAGAAATCAATTTTCTTGGCCTAGGTGGTAAACCCAAGTCAATTCTCATCAAGTGTTTGGATAGATAGGTCTTAGAAATATGGTACCTCTTCAGATCATTGGTCACATGTACATTCTACAGACGAAGGAATTGTTCAGTCAATGATGATAGGAGAGGCACCATGGGAAGATTACCACCATCGTTCCCATTTTCCGGATTACCACGAAGATTGTTCCAATGGCCTTAATCATCCTTCAGTTTTTTTTATTTTCTATCAAATACTATAAATACGGTGGATTCCAAGCGAAATCTGTCCAATATTGAAGAAATTATCAGCATAAATATCTCGACCAAACTAGATGTTGTAGAGAATATTCATGTCAGTAAATCTTGTTCTTCCTCAGAACTAGAAATATATTACACTCTCTTTCACGAGTTCAGAGATGTCTTTGCATGGTCATATGAAGAAATGCTAGGCATTGACTTGAGCATAGTTGTACATGAAATCAAGATGTATCCAGATGTCAAACCGGTACGACAACAGCTTCAGTAGGTGCACCCGAAGAAAGCCGTTGCCATCAAAGAAGAAGTTGAAAAAATTTTACATGCTGGTTTCATTTACCCGATTCCTCTAACTGATTGGGTATCGAATATTGTTCCTGTGATGAAAAAACAAGGAACAATTAGAGTGTGTGTTGATTACAGGGATGTAAATCAAGCTTGTCTAAAGGACAACTACCCTACACCCTTCATCGACCAGATAATTGACAAATGCGTTGGATGCGAAATCTTTTCATTCATGGATGGATTTTCTGGGTATAATCAAATTAATATCTACCGACAAGACCAGTCGAAGATTGCATTTTTATGTCAGTGGGGCACATTCGCGTACCGCAAGTTACCTTTCAATTTAAAGAATGCAGGGGAAACTTTTAAGAGGGATATGAATTATGCCTTCCATGACATCAATAACATCGCTCAACCATATCTCGATGATCTACTGGCTCATTTGTGAAAGTAGACTAATCATCGCAGCATTTGAGAGGTATATTTCTATGTTGCCGACACTACAAGATACGACTCAATCCACACAAGTGTGTGTTCTATGTCGGTTTTGGTCATTTACTTGGATTCTTAGCTTCTAAGGATGGGATTCAGCTCGACCCATGTAAGGTTCAGGCAATCATCGATATGCCTTCACTTTCAAATTTGCTTTAGATTCAGAAACTCCAAGGGAAAGCAAACTTTCTGAGGAGGTTCATCCCAAATTATGCTGAACTTGCTAAAGGTTATATGCGTCTTTTGAAAAAGGAAGTGTCCTTTAACTGGGATCAGTTTGCACAAGCTTCCTTTGATTCTCTAAAGGAATCCCTAATAAAAGCATCATTAATGTATGCTCTGGACTATCAAAAAGACTTTAAACTGTATCTAGCTACAATAGATACGACCATCGCAATGGTTTTAGTTCAAGAAGACAATGGAATCGAACATCCTATATATTATTTAAGTCAAAACTTAAATGATACAGAAAACAAGTACTCCTATGTTGAAAAGCTGGCTCTTGCAGCTGTTCAAGCAGTACAGAGATTTCGACAATATATCCTCTTTCGCAAAACTACCATTTTGTCAGATTGCAACCCTATGACTTACATTCTATCGCATTAGTTACTCGGGGGAAAATATTTGAAATGGATAGCCATTTTGCAAGAGTTTGATCTAGAATTCGTAAAATCCAAATCAAAGAAATCTCTGGTTTTCGTGGAGTTACTATGTGACTTCCCATCATCGTCTAATGATTCAACATCCAAAGCATCAATCGTGGATGAATCTTTGTTTCTGATATCGTCGAGCGATCTGTGGTATGGAGATATAATCATCTATCTCCAAACCCAAACATATAGGCCTCACACCTCTCGCGCAGAACAACGACATACTCGATACCAAGCAAAAGACTACATGATCGTCGGTGATACACTTTACCGTCGCAGTATCGATATAGTTCTATGAAGGTGCCTCACCCATGAGGAGGCTGAAAAAGTCCTGAATGATTGTCATTCAGGTGCATGTGGGGGGCATCAATCTGGTTATGCTACGATGTAAAATATTTTACGAGCAAGTTACTTCTAGCCAACACTGTTCAAAGATTACATAACCGTAGTCAGAAGTTTCCATGCTTGTCAAATCTCTAACCGCAAAACAAGAATACCACTTGCACCTTTGCATCCAGTAGTTGTTGTTGGGCCATTCGCCAAATGGGGCATATATTTCATGACATATAACCCCACCTCGGCTGGGGGGCATGGGTATATCATAGTCTCAGTTGACTATTTTACAAAATGGGCCAAGGCGATACCTACATTAAACAACAGTGGTGAAACAACTACTCTTTTATTTTTCAATCATGTAGTATCTAGATTCGGTGTTCCACAAGCTATAGTCACATATCATGGATCACATTTCCACAATCACATGATGGTTGAATTGGCTGCCAAATTAGGACTGCCCCATGACAATTCTACTCCATATTATTCGCAAGCTAACGGACAAGTTGACATGATCAACAAAGTCCTGAAGCGTATGCAAAGGATGATTGGAGTTCATAAACGGAGTTGGCACCTAATCCTATACTCGGCCTTGTGGGCATACTAGAAATCAGTAAGAAATGAAACTGGATTTACACCCTTTCAGCTGGTGTATGGCTTGGAAGTGGTCTTACTGGTTCAATGCAAAATTTCATCTCTCAAGCTCGCAGTTGATCTTCTCCCCGGAACTTCAGAGGAAGAGGCTCATTTCTTGGAATTAATCCAACTGGATGAAACCCATTGTGACGTCGCCTTGGCTAACGAATCTCATAAGAAATGAGTCAAGGCACAATTTGACAAGAATGTCAAGCCCCGTGTCTTCTCAGAAGATGACAGAGTCTTACTCTACGATCAGGAATCTGATAAATTGGGAGCAGGTAAGTTCTGATCATTGTGGATGGGTCCCTAATTTTTTAATCATGTATTAGCAAAAGGAACCTATGAGCTAGTAGATTATGATGGGATTCCACTGTCGCAACCCCGAATGGGTTGTATCTTAAGTGTTACTATGCTTGACTAAGTGTAGTAATCTCTTCATATGCTTTTGTTACGTTTTTGTTTTCATCAAGAGTGATCATTTTGGTTAGGTAATCCACTTTTGCATTCATCGTAGATATCGAACCTATTGGAATCATTTGTTAGATATGTCAATGGAGCTAGTCATAGTATGTAGAACCTATCTTCTGCAGCCTGGGCCATTTTTTATCCAAGCGGCGAGTTAGTGAGTTTTAGAGGGGTATGTATTGGTCGGTTAACGAACAAAATCTCTTAGTATAGCACGTTGATATAGCTTCTCTCTGATTCCATCACGCATGGCATACGCTGACTTGTTGTCAGGCTAAACTCACAACTCGTCATCCTACACCTTACTAGAATTTATTCCATTCGGAATCCAACTATCTATTGTATGTTCCTAAGGGTCAAGATTTTGGAAAGACAGTTTGATTCTATTCAATATCAACACATTTCTAGAAAATTAAACACATTAACTGATTTATTAGCAAATTATGCGTTAGATAGACATTTGTAACATTCATAAAAGAAAAGCATTTCATCAACATTTGCATCAGGATCATATAACTTAACCAAAATAAAGCTCCAAAAATAAAAAATATATACAACTGTTTATAGTTTTTACAAAATGTTCTGTGTCAGGACAAAATCGGTCATACGACCCTAAAACTAAAAAGTTTAGGAAAGCACCCTAGACTAATAGTGCTGGTGATAACAAGTCACCGCCTATGTGATCATACGTAGGAGCCTGGTCCATTGACTCAGCACGACGGTAGTATGGCACTGTAATCTCAGAGGTAACTCGTGAGTCCTCACATCTAGAATAACAAGGGTGAGGCCCTCGATCTAATCCTGCAATACTGCAAGGGTCTTGGCTATGTCCAGATCATGAAGGACAGCCCTCCCTACAACCTCTCTTGCTGGAACGGCAGCTGCTACCCTCGGGCGCACTACTAGTCACATTGGTCCAATATTTGCACAAATATATGAGCTTGATTAGTCTTGATAACATGTAAAAAAGACATAAGAACATTATAAAAATAATAAACAGAGATATGGTCAGATCTTTTTACCTATAACACCCCACTGCTCACCAGCCAGCAACACCAAATCTGGGTCACCCCAGAAATCCATCAAGGCATATGGATACTCAGCATAAACCATCTACTAATGGTTGAACAACTTGAAGAAGGCATTAGAGAATGAAATCTGCAACTGACCAGCATGTCTGGCCATAAGATCAACCCATCTCTGCATTCGTGGCTCTGTTGGTGCTAGCAGTCCGAGTGAAATGTATTGTGGCTACATCAGTGGGATCTTGTCCAAGGCGAAAGTGGTCAGAATAGAACCATAACCAAAGTTCTTGGATCTTCCATTCTTCACCTTGGTAAGTTGTTCTTTTCTCACCGGAAGTATTTCATCACACCAGTTGAATACCTTTGGTTCAAGACATTCCAAGGCATACTGCATATAGGACCTGTTGGCCAAGTGAAGAGCCACGCTGCCAGCCAACCTAGCAAAGGTAAATAAGATAGTCCTCAAGTACTGGTTAGTGACGTCTCTAATGTTGATCTTGCCATCCCTGCTTGGCTGAGATCCATCTCTACAGTATCGGCGAATGTAATCCCTCACAGATTCACCCCCATAGGCGGATCTTGATAGTGAGAGAGGGGCACCACACCTCGATAAACCGGTCAAAAAGTAGATATCCTCAATATTCAAACAGATGGATTTACCTCTAATATGGAACACTTGGTTGGTAGGATCCCATGCATCAAGAAGATATTGCAACAAGTTGATTTGTTGCCTCATGTTAGATATGCGGAAGAATTTGAGCAAGCCACAGTTCTGCAATGCAGTCACTATACCTAGATCATGTAAGGAAATCATATCATCTTCTTCATGCTTAGGTTCACGTCATGTAACAACCATGTTGCTCCGATGAATCTTTGAAAAACAAAAAAGAGAAGAATTAGGATCCTGATTTGGGCAAAAATAGGCAAAATTTCCATGAAAAATCAGTGCATAAACTTTCCTCCTTGTGCCCATCGCACCCTAGCTATGTACTAGGTGGGATGCATACTCACTGGCCAATGGACAACTCAATATGCATCACACCCTTCGATGTGTACTAGGTGTGATGGGGAGAGAACAAAATGTTCAAACCCTTGAGGGTCAGAAAAATAGGAAAACATGCTCAGAATCAGAAAAGGAAAGAATGCAATTGAAGAGCTCAGGGTTAGCTCCTATCTGATCCAGGCGACACTAAAAATAGTCCATAGAATCTCCTGGAATCAGCTGATGAAAATCGAAGGGGAAAAACACTTCCAGAGCTCCAATAATCCCAAATTTGAATGAAATGGTAAAAGGAGAGGTAAAAACTACTTTTATGTTACTGTTTACGTAATTCAAGTAAGGTATTGGTTTTTTAACTCATTTTTCAAGCATGTATGTACATTTCTAATCAGTTTGATGGAGCAATTGAACAAGTAGTATGACCGTCAAGAGAACATAGTGTTAATGGTGAATCAAACATCTCTAACTATTATCATTAGCAATGTTTTCGCAAAGTTCAAGCTCGTTAAAAAATAAACCTAGTTATGAGCATATGTTCCCCTAGAGTTCAAGTTCATTAAAAAATGAACCCACTTTCAATAAATAACCTTTGTGATCGCATTACTATCAGCTTTTGAGCCTTGGTCGTGTTCTTACCATCACCTCCACTTTTTAGCCGATCATCCACCTCCACTTGATTGTTTACCCTTTTGAGGAATAGCTGCAACCTGAAAATATCACTTGTTCCTCAAAGACGAGTCTCTTTTAAGCTCTTTTTAGACTCGTAAAATATAAAAATATTGCCGAGCAATTGGCCTCTCCAACTCGTTAAAGTGATTAGAAGTGCCATCCCTCCTCTATATTTTAATCTTTTTGGACCTAAGGGATCATTACACAAAAAGATTGAGTGCTTGTCTTTTCCGGCTCGTTAAAGTGATCGGAAAAGTCATCGCTTTTGTATTATTTTATACTTTTTTGGACTTAAGGGATTATACCATGAAAAAGGATTACTGGAGTTTCCTTTTCGTCTCTTTTGAGACTCTCTAAAACTGAAAAGGACTGAGTTATCTTTATCGTTAAACTCTTTAAAACAATAGCGACGAACTTGTCCATTACAGAGAAGAGCGAGTTTCATTGCCGCTAGGCTTGCTAAAACATAGTGACAGGTTTTCAAGCTTGACAAAAATAAAGAGGTACTGGTCAGAAATGACTGGGGAAAATTGGGAAGAAAACCTGAAGAACTTTATTGGTAGCAGGTCACTCTTGAACATGGCACTTTCACTCCATCACCATGATTGAGTCGGGTTGGGTTATTCCGTTCACCGGTCATATCACCATTGGTCCTCTGTACTATCCATTTTTGGGGTTAACACTACCATTCCATTATCAGTGTCAATGATATGTTCAAGAGAAGTCACTCAGAGAATTCACCAACCCAGCTTACGCCTCATCCGCTACAATACCTTCACACTCCATTCTTTTGTGACTGCCACCCTGAACCTTGTACCATCAGATCATTTTCACCTCCACAAAATCATTTTCCCGTTCTGTGTCGTAGATGTGGGATTCATTAAGGCCCTCCTACGATAGGTCATTTCTTGTCGACATGAGCTCATTAGCCAAGAAGTTGACTTAGGAACAACCCTTTCAGTACTTTGAAGCTTGCATGCTTCAATGGAAAGTTTCTCACTTCCGGCGACAGATTTACATCAATGGCCTTCGACCGAAAGATTTTACGTAGTGTTCGACATCGACTCGTGTATTCACACCACGTGAATTGTACTGTAGTATGTTGAGGGTCATCATCATTATCGTGATTCCACTCGCACCTATTAACAACTTACATCATTGGCTGCTAATCAGGCGATGTATTTCCATGTTCAACATCAGAACATCTTTTCACATGGATTGACTTGTACTTCGAGTGAAGATTGAATGAGTTTGAAGACCCCAGATCTAGTTTCATCCATCTGTATTGCGATATATTTAGGAAAAATAAAGATATCAAATGTACATCATAGCTGCACAGATAATCATCAAAGCCAAGGGATGATGGCTCTACCAGAATCATCAGTCTACCACACAAACAATTGTCTGTCTTATGTACATGAAAATGAATTTATAAAGCTAAGCATGGGAATGCCTGCCTCAGCTAGATCATGAAAGTATTATGAAGATAATGTATTTTACAGTATCTTATTACAGATCGCCTTCCAATTCGAAAAACCTCGGATCCTCATGATAAAGCATTTCACCCGACATCAGAAGATTTACGACCTCATGCTTTAGGGGGCAACTATTATAGAAATATTTGGGCATTGCAACCCCAATAAAATATGTCCATAAACCAAGGGGTTCTAAACCCCTAAAAGTGTTGTTTCATACCCTAAAGGAACAAGGTCAATTGATTGCATCATTTCCCAGAAGTTCTCCCTGAGAAACTACTCAGAACTAGTCAAAACTAGACCATACAGACTACTCCATGCTGAGGGTGCGATGCATCTCACCTGTTACACATAGACGGTGCGATGCATACTAAAAATCCCTTCTATAGGGTGCAATGAGCGAGAGCAGACAAATGGTAGAGGTAGTTTGCTAAGTGAAAACCCAGAGAATCTTCTAGAAACTGCTCATTTGACACTTGCCTCTCTGAATTCGCCTAGGGATGAGTAAGAGATCATGAAATCTCTAAGTGGAACCAAGAACTATCAAAGAAATAACACTAATCAAAATCCTAGAAGCTCACTCACCCACCTGCAAGTATCTATATATGGATCCCTCATCTTAGAGATCCAGAGGCTAGAATTTTGTATTTTTGTAAGGAAGTGTTGTTGGTTTCTCTGTGAAACATTGTATTGTTGTGTGATCTAGACTTTTCATGAGGTGAAGAGGGCTTTCATGCTAGGATGATGGCACTAGATCAGACAGCTAGGTTGTAATCCTCTCTTCTACTACTTCTATCAATAAAGCTATTTGAGTTTTCCTCCATATGCTTGTATATCTTTGAATCTTCTATTTGTTTATGCATGTGTATGGTTAATGAACATCTGATCGTATATTATTTATGGTTATAGATCTCTATGCTTTGATGGTATTTTGTTGCTTTGACTCTACAAGTGTTCTTTGAAGCGGGACAAGTGAGGAAAGAGTGGCGAAGCTCTGTCAAAGGAGGGAGGAAACAAGCAAGGAGTCAAGCGAAAGACTAAGGTTGGTACTCTCTACTTCTCTCTCATCTATCTCTCATAGAGGAAAACACAAGTAACTTTAGTTTGTTTTTTTCTAAGATAGCTACCCGTCTTAGTGGGACTAGCAGCTCTGAATGGGCACTAGTTTTCTCGATAACACACCTAGATTGGGTGGGGTTTCCAAAAGTCTAAAAAGAATGAACTAGATTTTGAAAGGCACCAGGTTTCCTGAAGTAACTAAAAGAACCTACTGAACCAAAAGGTGACCTTTGTGGTCCAGCAAAACTTGGAGTTTGACCAACTCCTACTGAAAAACCTCCATAACCGAAAAAGTCCCCCCTAACAAATTATTGTAAGGATATTACAACCCCTGGTAAGGGTTCCAAGCATTAGCTAAGGGTGGAAAATTTTGAAATGAATTGACTGAGGAATACGACACATGCCCTTTTTGGCCAAAAAGTTGATTCCTAGTTCCTATCCCACTAACCGCAGGGCTTGTCCAACTCCGAAAAGGATTACTACCTTGTCTTGTCAAAGGAAAAGGTGTTAGTGCTAGAATCTGGCTCAGGCTGAGGAAATCAAAACTCAAGGAAACATCATACCACGCTCAGCCTCGTAGCTAGCCCTACGAGGGCAGGAGAGGGCTCTCTACAGGACTATCTCAGCAGAAAATACTTCAAAGGGGCTAAGATGACCGATAAGGAATACTGATTTTCAGCTAGTAAATTGATAGAAAGGGTTATTTTTGATAAATGATGGGGTTTTCTGGGCTGCATGGGGCTAAGAATAGCTCAAATAGAGAAATATAATCAAAAACACAGATTATCTCTTGAGGCAAGGTAGGCAAGAAATTTAACAATTAAATTGAGATAAACGGAATGGCAAGACTGCTGAGAAGTCGACAAGGGCAAAAAGATAGATCCTTGTCAAACAGAACAAAACATTAAATATGAACAAACTTAAAGACAGAGCATATAAATTATGAATTCTACCTTAACACTTCATTTGTTCAAATGGAAACGATCATGAAATGACATGAACACACAACAGGCTACATATGAAACAAAAGAGGACACAAATGTTAAATTTCATACCACAGGAATCTCAGGGGTCAGAGCTGCATTTTTTTATTAAAATCTCTGTCAAAATCTGTACAATGAAGCTCTGTTCTCTCTCCACCAGCACTCAGAACTCTCTCCCCTCTCTCTTTTACAAATGATTTTTTAATACATTAAATAAAACTCTGCTAGGGGAAAAACAAATCGACCCCAAAACAGGGCGATGTTTCACCTGCAATTACAAAAATAGAGATAGAGTCATTTCTTTTTCCTAAAACAGAAGATCGTTCCCCTTAAGATCCTCTAATGGCTAACAAACTGGAGCGCAGATCCCATCGAATCAGGACTGAAGTCATTAGTAGGAGATCGGTTGCTTTGTTTGGATCCATTACTTTCAGCGATAAGCTGTTCATTGCTTGTATTGATGAAATCAATTGGATGCAAAGCTATTCCATTGAAATTATCACTTATGTAACGACCAATAAATGCAAGGCACTCGGACGGATCCTTTGGACCACATTCGGTATGAAAGCAGGTCAAGTGATGATTAAAATCATGACTATGGATGATCTCATGGCTTGGATAGCTCAAATCACGAAAGATAGAATCCCATACACGTATCCGATTATCTTGGAAGGTAGTCATGATTTTACTGCCAGGTTTTGGCGAAAACTAAGAAGAGTTCATAACACGTGGGTGTTTCAACTCTCCCATGAAGGGCCCAACTTTTAATTGATGAATATCCCAAAGACGTGCAAAATGATCATTGCCACAGCTGATCAGAAGATCTGAATTTAATGGATTCAAATGAAGTCCCACAACTTTAGAAACCTTTTTGTGGATTAGAATGGGTTCCTCTGTTTTCATATTTGAGTGAACGTCTATCTGGTAAAGAATCCCAAAGTTATCCGCAACCGGTAAAATATCTTTCTCTGAATTGATATCAATGCCATATAGCATTCTCCATGTTTCCAGTCCATTCCATCCATCAGGAGGATTGGAACTCCAGTCACAATATCAGTGCAGCTAAGTGTTCCATCAGATTCTGTTGTGTATATATAATCATCCTTCACGGGATGAAATTTCATACTATTCAGAACGAAGGAATGTACTGTATCATAAACTGTCCTCTCTGTCACTTTCTCATAGTTCCAAATACCAATTTGACCTTTCTTATCTCCTAACATGATAATATTGTTCTTAGTAGGGTGAAATTCTAAGCAAGTTATCCGTCTACTGTGTAACTTGATGATAGCAGAGTCAACCTAGTTAGGAATAAGATAAGTTGGCTTAATCATATTGATATGATTTTTTATTTTCCATTCAAATACAACGTCAAAGCCACTCTAGATATATTTGCGGGGGCCAGGGACAATCCCATATTTTGTCGCTATGTGATGTGGTCATGTCATCGTGGTGTGCCCAGGCTGTTTACATAAGAAAAATGGCTTTTGAGGGCAATCAATATAGGTAGCTCCTTTGAACCCTGCCTCATGGTCTTTCCATTTACACACCTCTTGGGCCATATTCATGAGCCAGCTATTGCTACCCAAATCATCTTCTTCACGAGCATACTTTGTATAGTCATTTCTCAGAGTCTGCATCAGGATCATTGAGACTAAACCCGTGAGTAAAATAACCATCATAAATTAATTGAAGATGGAGAACCAACGGATCTAATGTTCAAAGAAAGGATATTCTAAGTAGATATCAGAAAAATCGGCAAAGGTTATGTTGGTCTCGACCCAATGGACCGAATCCTAGCAATAAGCGGCTTTGGATTCTCCTGAGTGAGGTTGACATGAATTATTTGGTCATTATTGATTTTCACAATAATATTCTTGAACTGTGATGCTAATAGCGCCATACATATATTGTAATGGTGATGTCAACGAATAGAATGCCAATGCTGCTATTCATAGAACTGATCTGAGACACATATCTAACTGAACCATATATACAATTCTGTTATCATACATCTGTGATGCTCTGCAATTGATCATGCCATACATATAGTTTATATGACAGAGCCGGGACTCATCTAGTGCTGAAACAGGTCGATATAATAATGACGCTGAGACTATAGGGATGTCAGGAGAGTGCTTGTGCCAACCATATAAGTACCGCTAACCATAGACATTACTCTATATGTACATATGAATATAGCTGCTAGCATAGATTTGCTGGCGAATTTCTGGGTAGAATTCCCAACGCGTAGCACGCCCCTGGTGCGTAGCGCACGAGTAAATTTACACTGAGAAAGATATGCTGATGCGTAGCGTGCCCTGGGTGCGTAGCGCACCCAAGCTGATGCATAGCACCCACCTCCAATTCTGCTCCACAGTACTGAAAACCAATTTTCGCCCCTAAACTCTGCAATCACTCCATGTTGATCGAAGACATGAACCTGCCATTTCTTCCATGATTTGTTTTACATAAGCAAAATCAACATAAGCACTAAGGTCTACATTTCCTGGGTCAACTAAAATATGAACAAATTTGTGCTTCCTTATGGCCTACAAGCTATATGAAATTAGTCCATTTTGTCCATAATCAATGATGAGTGCACTGCCACCATCTGGTGAAATCCTCTTTGCAATATTCTTGCCGATTATGCTCCAACACATTATTACAAACTCTATTTTCTAATTCCTTTTTTTTTTAATTTGTTGATTTTGAATGAGGACTTTTTCTTTTTCTGCTTGCAAGGATAGGAGCTGATGAAACTGCTGCCATTGAAGACTATAGGGCTTTGGAACATTTACCTATTTATTACAAAAACATATTTGATGATTTCTTCTTCAAAACAGGGTTTTGAAGAAGAATCTATTTAACATTGATGACATTTCCTGAAATAAACACCTACTGAAACTTCTCCTAGCCTGCAAGTGTTATTGAAACATTCTGAGAACAAGCTTTCCAAGCATCTAAGTAGCTGTGGCTGAAAGCTAATTGTCATTGGCCTGCATATTTGAACTAAGATTTTGACAGCCACCTATCAATTTGACTCTGACAGAGGAATTGAGAAGACGGAGTCTAACATTGGCTCCAATGGGGATGGCAGCTGCCGCTTTTTGGAGGTGCCAAGAACCACAGAGCTTTGAGAGAGAAGATAGTGCCTCCATCCATTGGGTGATGGATTCATCATTCCAATAACCAACAGAAGATTTCCGACTCATTTATGGACTAAAACTTTACTAAAATGAATGAAAAACTGACTCTGCAAACTTCTAACTGAAACTGTAATAAAACTGGAACAAAATGTTGCCCTTTGGTTGCTAATTTATTTACGAAAGCTACCCTACTTTGATACAAAAACACTAGATCAGGTAATGTGGAAATGCCAGATTAACCATTCAAGTAAACCTGAGAATGATGCCGGTTGAGAATGCTTCCACCAGGACACAGATGTAATTGCTGGTAGCCCTTCATGCACATAATGAATCTGGCTATGTATAAGATAGCTTGATCTATCAGTCAAACTGAAAAAAATTTCCATGTATGCTGCAATAGGATCGCAATAGCCAACCTCTGTTTGCTGCCCCAACTCTACAACACATACCTCCAGCTGCACACTGTCAATGCAAACATCTATAGGCAACTCTATTGTTTCTTGTTTTGAAGGAGGAAGAGTTTCCAAGAAATTTTTAGGATCTCGGAAATCGTATGACTGGATCTGCTCATTTAAATATTGAATCTCCTTCTCAAATCTTTCAACAACTAATTCACAAACACCAGTTTTAGCTTTAAAAGGAAACTTTGAAGATTTCAAACCTTGAAGCAAGGCACTCAAAAATTCTTCATTGAGTTCAAAATTCGCTAACCAATTTCTAACATGGTTTACAACTTCACAAAGTGTAAGGTTTGCCACATACCCTACCATTGCATGAGTGGATTAGCGAGCACTTGAATGTTTGGATCGATTTGGAGTCGCCGGGTGAATGTCTCAGCCTTCATATGTGTCCGACTACTATCCACCATCAGCATCAGATCCGCAACTTGATTTCATGTATTGGGACAAGACAATCAACAAGTCGAATGTCACATCAACAGCAAACCATCTTCCCCAGTATGGTCACCACTATGTTAGCGCTCAAATCTACCTTAGGTTGAGGAAAGAAAAACTCGAGGCAACATCATACCACGCTCAGCCTCGTAGCTAGCCCTACGAGGATAGGAGAGGGCTCTCTCCGGGACTATCTCAGCAGAAAAGTCTTCAAAGGGGCTGAGATGACCGATAAGGAATATTGATTTTAGGCTAGTAAATTGATAGAAAGGGTTATTTTTGATAAATGATGGGGTTTTCTGGGCTGCATGGGGCTAATAACAGCTCGAACAGAGAAAGATAATCAAAAACACAAATTATCTCTTGAGGCAAGGTAGGCAAGAAATTTAACAATTAAATTGAGATAAACAGAATGGCAAGAATGCTAAGAAGTCGACAAGGGCATAAAAGATGGATCCTTGTCAAACAAAAGAAAACATTAAATATGAACAAACTTAAAGGCATAACATATAAATTATGAATTCTACCTTAACACTTCATTTGTTCAAATGGAAACGATCATGAAATGACATGAACACATAACAGGCTACATATGAAACAAAAGAGGACACAAATGTTAAATCTCATACCACAGGAATCTCAGGGGTCAGAGCTACATTTTTTAATTAAAATATCTGTCAAAATCTGTACAATGAAGCTATGTTCTCTCTCCTCCACCAGCGCTCAGAACTCTCTCCCCCCTCTCTTTTACAAATGATTTTTTAATACATTAAATAAAACTCTGCTAGGGGAAAAACAAATCGACCCCAAAATAGGGCGTTGTTTCACCTGCAGTTACAAAAACAGAGATAGAGTCATTTATTTTTCCTAAAACAGAAGATCGTTCCCCTTAAAATCCTCTGATGGCTAACAAACTGGAGCGCAGATCCCATCGAATTAGGACTGAAGTCATTAGTAGGAGATCGGTTGCTATGTTTGGATCCATTACTTTCAGCGACAAGCTGTTCATTGCTTGTATCGATGAAATCAATTGGATGCAAAGCTATGCTATTGAAATTATCACTTATGTAACGACCAATAACTGCAAGGCACTCGGACGGATCCTTTCGATCCCATTCGGTATGAAAGCAGGTCAAGTGATGATTAAAATCATGACTATGGACGATCTCATGCCTTGGATAGCTCAAATCACCAAAGATAGAATCCCATACACGTATCTGACTATCTTGGCAGGTAGTCATGATTTTACTGCCAGGTTTTGGCGAAAACTAAGCAGATTTCACAACACGTGGGTGTTTCAACTCTCCCAGGAAGGCCCCAACTTTTAAATGATGAATATCCCAAAGACGAGCAAAATGGTCATTGCCACAGCTGATCAGAAGATCTAAATTTAAAGGATTCAAATGAAGTCCCACAACTTTAGAAACCTTTTTGTGGATTAGAATGGGTTCCTCTGTTTTCTTATTTGAGCGAACATCTATCAGGTAAAGAATCCCAAAGTTATCCGCAACCGGTAAAAGATCTTTCTCTGAATTGATATCCATGCCATATAGCATTCTCCATGTTTCCAGTCCATTCCATCCATCAGGATTGCATTCCATCAGGAGCATTGGAACTCCCGTCTCAATATCAGTGCAGCTAAGTGTTCTATCAGATCCTGTTGTGTATATATAATCATCCTTCACGGGATGAAATTTCATACTATTCAGAACGAAGGAATGTACTGTATCATAAACTATCCTCTCTGTCACTTTATCATAGTTCCAAATACCAATTTGACCTTTCTTATCTCCTGACATGATAATATTGTTCTTAGTAGGGTGAAGTTCTAAGCAAGTTATCTGTCTACTATGTAACTTGATGATAGCAGAGTCAACCTGGTTGGGAATAACATAAGTTGGCTTAATCATATTGATATGATTTCTTATTTTCCGTTCAAATACAAAGTCAAATCCAATCTGGATATATTTTCGGGGCCCAGGGACAATCCCATATTTTGTCGCTATGCGATGTGGGCATGTCATCGTGGTGTGCCCAGGCTGTTTACCTAAGAAACATGGCTTTTGAAGGCAATCAATATAGGTAGCTCCTTTGAACCCTGCCTCATGGTATTTCCGTTTACACACCTCTTGGGCCATATTCATGAGCCAGCTATTGCTACCCAAATCATCTTCTTCACGAGCATACTTTGCATAGTCATTTCTCAGAGTCTGCATCAGGATCATTGAGACTAAACCCGTGAGAAAAATAACCATTATAAATGAATTGAAGATGGAGAACCAACGAATCTGATGTTCAAAGAAAGGATATTCTAAGTAGATATCAGAACACCCGGCAAAGGTTATGTTGGTCTCGACCCAATGGACTGAATCCCAGCAATAAGCGGCTTTGGATTCTCCTGAGTGAGGTTGACATGAATTATTTGGTCATTATTGATTTTCACAATAATATTCTTGAACTGTGATGCCAATAGCGCCATACATATATTATAATGGTGATGTCAACGAATAGAATGCCAATGCTTCTATTCATTGAACTGATCTGAGACACATATCTAACTGAACCATATATACAATTATGCTATCATACATCTGTGATGCTCTGCAATTGATCATTCCATACATACAGTTTATATGACAGAGCCGAGACTCATATAGTGCTGAAACAGGTCGATATAATAATGGCGCTGAGCCTATAGGGATGTTGGGAGAGTGCTTGTGCCAACCATATAAGTATTGCTGACCATAGACATTACTCTATATGTATATATGAATATAGCTGATAGCATAGATTTGCTGGCAAATTTCTGGGCAGAATTCCCAACGTGTAGCGCGCCTCACCCAATGCGTAGCGCGCCCCTGGTGCATAGCGCACGAGTAAATTTACACTGAGAAAAAGATGCTGATGCGTAGCGCGCCCTGGGTGCATAGCACGCCCAAGCTGATGCGTAGCGCCCACCTCCAATTCTGCTCCACAGTACTGAAAACTGATTTTCTCCCTCTAAACTCTGCAATCACTCCATGTTGATTGAAGACATGAACCTACCATTTCTTCCATGATTTGTTTTACATAAGAAAAATCAACATAAGCACTAAGGTCTACATTTCCTGGGTCAACTAAAATATGAACAAATTTGTGCTTCCTTATGGCCTGTAAGTTGTCTGAAATTATTCCATTTTGTCCATAATCAATGATGAGTGCACTGCCACCATCTGATGAAATCCTCTTTGCAATATTCTTGCCGATTATGCTCCAACACATTATTAGAAACTTTGTTTTCTAATTCCTTTTTTTTTATAAATTTGCTGATTTTGAATGAGGGCTTTTTCTTTGTCTGCTTGCAGGGATAGGAGCTGATGAAACTGCTGCCATTGAAGACTGTAGGGCTTTGCAACATTTACCTATTTATTACAAAAACATATTTGATGATTTCTTCTTCAAAACAGGGTTTTGAAGAAGAATCTATTTCACGTTGATGACATTTCCTGAAATAAACACCTACTGAAACTTCTCCTAGCCTACAAGTGTTATTGAAACATTCTTAGAACAAGCTTTGCAAACATCTAAGTAGCTGTGGGTGAAAGATTATTGTCATTGGCCTGCATATTTGAACTGAGTTTTTAACAGCCACCTATCAATTTGACTCTAACATAGGACTTGAGAAGACGGAGTCTAACATTGGCTCTAATGGGGATGGCAGCTACCGTTTTTTGGAGGTGCCAAGAACCGCAGAGCTTTGGGAGAGCAGACAATGCCTCCGTCCATTGGGCGATGGAGTCATCATTCCAACAACCAACACAAGATTTCTGACTCATTTATGGACTGAAACTTTATTGAAATGATTGAAAAACTGACTCGGGAAACTTCTAACTGAAACTGTAATAAAACTGGAACAAAATGCTGGCCTTTGGCTGCTTATTTATTTAAAAAAGCTACCTACTTTGCTGCAAAAACACTAGATTAGGTAATATTGAAATGCTAGATTAACCATTCAAGTAAACCTGAGAATGATGCTGGTTGAGAATGCTTCCACCAAGACACAGATGTAATTGATGGCAGCCCTGCATGCACATAATGAATCTGGCTATGTATAAGACAGCTTGATCTATCAGTCAAACTGAAAAACATTTCCATGTATGTTGCATTAGGATCGCAATAGCCAAACTCTGTTTTCTGCCCCAACTCTACAACACATACCTCCAGCTGCACACTGTCAATGCAAACATCTGTAGGCAACTCTATTGTTTCTTGTTTTGAAGGAGGAAGAGTTTCCAAGAACTTTTTAGGATCTCGGAAATCGTATGAATGGATCTGCTCATTTAAATACTGAATGTCCTTCTCAACTCTTTCAACAACTAATTCACAAACACTAGTTTTAGCTTTAAAAGGAAACTTCGAAGAATTCAAACCTTGAAGCAAGGCACTGAAAAATTCTTCATTGAGTTCAAAATATGCTAACCAATTTCTAACATCATTTACAGCTTCACAAAGTGTACGGTTTTCCACATACCCTAATGTTGCATGAGTGGATCAGCGAGCACTGGAATGTCTGGATCGAGTTGGAATCGCCAGGTGAATGTCTCAGCCTTCATATGTGTTCGACTGTTGTCCACCATCAACATCAGATCTGCAACTTGATTTCATGTACTGGGACAAGACAATCAACAAGTCGAATGTCACATCAACAGAAAACCATCTTCCCTAGTATGGTCCCCACTATGTTAGTGCTCAAATCTACCATAGGATGAGGAAAGCAAAACTCGAGGCAACATCATACCACGCTCAGCCTCATAGCTAGCCCTACGAGGATAGGAGAGGGCTCTCTCCGGGATATCTCAGCAGAAAAGTCTTAAAAGGGGCTGAGATGGCCGATAAGGAATATTGATTTTAGGCTAGTAAATTGATAGAAAGGGTTATTTTTGATAAATGATGGGGTTTTCTGGGCTGCATGGGGCTAATAGCAACTCGAACAGAGAAAGATAATAAAAAACACAAATCATCTCTTGAGGCAAGGTAGGCAAGAAATTTAACAATTAAATTGAGATAAACGGAATGGCAAGACTGTTGAGAAGTCAACAAGGGCATAAAAGATGGATCCTTGTCAAACAGAAGAAAACATTAAATATGAACAAACTTAAAGGCAGAGCATATAAATTATGAATTCTACCTTAACACTTCATTTGTTCAAATGGAAACGATCATGAAATGACATGAACACATAACAGGCTACATATGAAACAAAAGAGGACACAAATGTTAAATCTCATACCACAGGAATCTCAGGGGTCAGAGCTGCATTTTTTAATTAAAATCTCTATCAAAATCTGTACAATGAAGCTCTGTTCTCTCTCCTCCACCAACGCTCAGAACTCTCTCCCCCCTCTCTTTTACAAATGATTTTTTAATAAATTAAATAAAACTCTGCTAGGGAAAAACAAATCGACCCCAAAACAGGGTGTTGTTTCACCTGCAGTTACAAAAATAGAGATAGAGTCATTTCTTTTTCCTAAAACAAAAGATCGTTCCCCTTAAAATCCTCTGATGGCTAACAAACTGGAGCGCAGATCCCATCAAATCAGGACTGAAGTCATTAGTAGGAGATCGGTTGCTATGTTTGGATCCATTACTTTCACCGACAAGCTGTTCATTGCTTGTATCGATGAAATCAATTGGATGCAAAGCTATGCTATTAAAATTATCACTTATGTAACGACCAATAACTGCAAGGCACTCGGACGGATCCTCTGGATCCCATTCAGTATGAAAGCATGTCAAGTGATGATTAAAATCATGACTATGGATGATCTCATGGCTTGGATAGCTCAAATCACCAAAGATAGAATCCCATACACGTATCTGATTATCTTGGCAGGTAGTCATGATTTTACTACTAGGTTTTGACGAAAACTAAGAAAAGTTCATAACACGTGGGTGTTTCAACTCTCCCAGGAAGGCCCCAACTTTTAATTGACGAATATCCCAAAGACGAGCAAAATGATCATTGCCACAGCTGATCAGAAGATCTGAATTTAATGGATTGAAATGAAGTCCCACAACTTTAGAAACCTTTTTTTGGATTAGAATGGGTTCCTCTGTTTTCTTATTTGAGCGAACGTCTATCTCGTAAAGAATCCCAAAGTTATCCGCAACCGGTAAAAGATCTTTCTCTGAATTGATATCCATGCCATATAGCATTCTCCATGTTGCCAGTCCATTCCATCCATCAGGATTGCATTCCATCAGGAGGATTGGAACTCTCGTCTCAATATCAATGCGGCTAACTATTCCATCAGATCCTGTTGTGTATATATAATCATCCTTCACGGGATGAAATTTCATACTATTCAGAAGGAAGGAATGTATTGTATCATAAACTGTCCTCTCTGTCACTTTCTCATAGTTCCAAATACCAATTTGACCTTTCTTATCTCCTGACATGATAATATTGTTCTTAGTAGGGTGAAATTCTAAGCAGGTTATCTGTCTACTGTGTAACTTGATGATAGTAGAGTCAACTTGGTTGGGAATAACATAAGTTGGCTTAATCATATTGATATGATTTCTGATTTTCCGTTCAAATACAAAGTCAAAGCCACTCTGGATATATTTTTGGGGGCCAAGGACAATCCCATATTTTGTAGCTATGCGATGTGGGCATGTCATCGTGGTGTGCCCAGGCTGTTTACCTAAGAAACATGTCTTTTGAAGGCAATCAATATAGGTAGCTCCTTTGAACCCTGCCTCATGGTCTTTCCGTTTACACACCTCTTGGGCCATATTCATGAGCCAGCTATTACTACCCAAATCATCTTCTTCGTGAGCATACTTTGCATAGTCATTTCTCAGTGTCTGCATTAGGATCATTGAGACTAAACCCGTGAGTAAAATAACCATCATAAATGAATTGAAGATGGAGAACCAACGAATCTGATGTTCAAAGAAAGGATATTCTAAGTAGATATCAGAACACCCAACAAAGGTTATGTTGGTCTCGACCCAATGGACTGAATCCCAGCAATAAGCGGCTTTGGATTCTCTTGAGTGAGGTTGACATGAATTATTTGGTCATTATTGATTTTCACAATAATATTCTTGAACTGTGATGCCAATAGCGCCATACATATATTGTAATGGTGATGTCAACGAATAGAATGACAATGCTGCTATTCATAGAACTGATCTGAGACACATATCTAACTGAACCATATATACAATTTTGCTATGATACATCTGTGATGCTCTGCAATTGATCATGCCATACATATAGTTTATATGACAGAGCCGAGACTCATCTGGTGCTGAAACAGGTCGATATAATAATGACGTTGAGACTATAGGGATGTCGGGAGAGTGCTTGTGCCAACCATATAAGTACCGCTGACCATAGACATTACTCTATAGGTATATATGAATATAGCTGCTAGCATAGATTTGCTGGCAAATTTCTGGGCAGAATTCCCAACGCGTAGTGCACCCCTGGTGCTTAGCGCACGAGTAAATTTACACTGAGAAAAATATGCTGATGTGTAGCGCGCCCTGGGTGCGTAGCACACCCAAGCTGATGCATAGCACCCACCTCCGATTCTGCTCCACAGTACTGAAAACTAATTTTCACCCTCTAAACTCTGCAATCACTCCATGTTGATCGAGGACATGAACTTGCCATTTCTTCCATGATTTGTTTTACATAAGCAAAAACAACATAAGCACTAAGGTTTGCATTTCCTGGGTCAACTAAAATATGAACAAATTTGTGCTTCCTTATGGCCTGTAAGTTGTCTGAAATTATTCCATTTTGTCCATAATCAATGATGAGTGCACCGCCATGATTTGATGAAATCCTCTTTGCAATATTCTTGCCGATTATGCTCCAACACATTATTACAAACTCTGTTTTGTAATTCCTTTTTCTTTTTAAATTTGGTGATTTTGAATGAGGGCTTTTTCTTTGTCTGCTTGCAGGGATAGGAGCTGATGAAACTGCTGCCATTGAAGACTATAGGGATTTGGAACATTTAACTATTTATTACAAAAACATATTTGATGATTTCTTCTTCAAAACAGGGTTTTGAAGAAGAATCTATTTCACATTGATGACATTTCCTGAAATAAACACCTACTGAAACTTCTCCTAGCCTGCAAGTGTTATTGAAACATTCTGAGAACAAGCTTTTCAAACATCTAAGTAGCCGTGGGTGAAAGCTAATTGTCATTGGCCTGCATATTTGAACTGAGATTTTGACAACCACCTATCAATTTGACTCTAACAGAGGACTTGAGAAGACAGAGTCTAACATTGGCTCCAATCGGGATGGCAGCTGCCGCTTTTTGGAGGTGCCAAGAACCGCAAAGCTTTGGGAGAGCATACAGTGACGCCGTCCATTGGGCGATGGAGTCATCATTCCAACAACCAACACAAGATTTCCGACTCATTTATGGACAAAAACTTTACTGAAATGATTGAAAAACTGACTCGGTAAACTTCTAACTGAAACTGTAATAAAACTGGAACAAAATGCTACCCTTTGGCTGCTTATTTATTTACAAAAGCTACCCTACTTTGCTGAAAAAACACTAGATAAGGTAATACTGAAATGCCAGAATAACCATTCAAGTAAACCTGAGAATGATGCCAGTTGAGAATGCTTCCACCAGGACATAGATGTAATTGCTGGCAGCCCTTCATGCACATAATCAATCTGGCTATGTATAAGACAGCTTGATCTATCAGTGAAACTAAAAAACATTTCCATGTATGCTGCAATAGGATCGCAATAGCCAAACTCTGTTTTCTACCCCAACTCTACAACACATACCTCCAGCTGCACACTATCAATGCAAACATCTGTAGGCAACTCTATTGTTTCTTGTTTTGAAGGAGGAAGAGTTTCCAAGAACTTTTTAGGATCTTGGAAATCGTATGACTGGATCTGCTCATTTAAATACTGAATCTCCTTCTCAACTCTTTCAATAACTAATTCACAAACACCAGCTTTAGCTTTAAGAGGAAACTTCGAAGATTTCAAAACTTGAATCAAGGCACTGAAAAATTCTTCATTGAGTTCAAAATTCGCTAACCAATTTCTAACATCGTTTACAGCTTCACAAAGTGCAAGGTTTGCCACATACCCTACCATTGAATGAGTGGATCAGTGAGCACTGGAATGTCTGGATCGAGTTGGAGCCGCCAGGTGAATGTTTCAACCTTCATATGTGTCCTACTGCTATCCACCATCAGCATCAGATCTGTAACTTGATTTCATGTACTGGGACAAGACAATCAACAAGTCGAATGTCACATTAACAGCAAACCATCTTCCCCAGTATGGTCGCCACTATGTTAGCGCTCGAATCTGCCTTAGGCCGAGGAAAGCAAAACTCGAGGCAACATCATACCACACTCAGCCTCGTAGCTAGCCCTACGAGGACATGAGAGGGCTCTCTCCGAGACTATCTCAGCAGAAAAGTCTTCAAAGGGGCTGAGATGACCGATAAGGAATATTGATTTTAGGCTAGTAAATTGATAGAAAGGGTTATTTTTGATAAATGATGGGGTTTTTTTGGCTGCATGGGGCTAATAACAGCTCGAACAAAGAAAGATAATCAAAAACACAAATTATCTCTTGAGGCAAGGTAGGCAAGAAATTTAACAATTAAATTGAGATAAACGGAATGGCAAGACTGCTGAGAAGTCGATAAGGGCATAAAAGATGGATCCTTGTCAAACAGAAGAAAACATTAAATATGAAAAAACTTAAAGGCAGAGCATATAAATTATGAATTCTACCTTAACACTTCATTTGTTCAAATGGAAACAATCATGAAATGACATGAACACATAACATGCTACATATGAAACAAAAGAGGACACAAATCTTAAATCTCATACCACAGGAATCTCAGGGGTCAGAGCTGCATTTTTTAATTAAAATCTGTATCAAAATCTGTACTTTGAAGCTCTGTTCTCTCTCCTCCACCAGCGCTCGGAACTCTCTCCCCCCTCTCTTTTACAAATGATTTTTTAATACGTTAAATAAAACTCTAGTAGGGGAAAAACAAATCGACCCCAAAACAGGGCGATGTTTCACCTGCAGTTACAAAAATAGAGATAGATTCATTTCTTTTTCGTAAAACAGAATATCATTCCCCTTAAAATCCTTTGATGTCTAACAAACTGGAGTGCAAATCCCATCGAATCAGGACTGAAGTCATTAGTAGGAGATCGGTTGCTATGTTTGGATCCATTACTTTCACCGACAAGCTGTTCATTGCTTGTATCAATGAAATCAATTGGATGCAAAGCTATTCCATTGAAATTATCACTTATGTAACGACCAATAACTGCAAGGCACTCGGACGGATCCTTTCGATCCCATTCGGTATGAAAGCAGGTCAAGTGATGATTAAAATCATGACTATGGACGATCTCATGGCTTGGATAGCTCAAATCACCAAAGATAGAATCCCATACATGTATCCTATTATCTTGGCAGGTAGTCACGATTTTACTGTCAGGATTTGGTGAAAACTAAGCAGAGTTCATAACACGTGGGTGTTTCAACTCTCTCAGGAAGGCCCCAGCTTTTAATTGACGAATATCCCAAAGACGAGCAAAATGATAATTGCCACAGCTGATCAGAAGATCTGAATTTAATGGATTGATATGAAGTCCCACAACTTTAGAAACCTTTTTGTGGATTAGAATGGGTTCCTTTGTTTTCTTATTTGAGCGAATGTCTATCTGGTAAAGAATCCCAAAGTTATCCGCAACTGGTAAAAGATCTTTCTCTGAATTGATATCCATGCCATATAGCATTCTCCATGTTTCCAGTCCATTCCATCCATCAGGATTGCATTCCATTAGGAGGATTGGAACTCCCGTCTCAATATCAGTGCAGCTAAGTGTTCCATCAGATCCTGTTGTGTATATATAATCATCCTTCACGGGATGAAATTTCATACTATTCAGAAGGAAGGAATGTACTGTATCATAAACTTTCCTCTCTGTCACTTTCTCATACTTCCAAATACTAATTTGACCTTTCTTATCTCCTGACATGATAATATTGTTCTTAGTAGGGTGAAATTCTAAGCAAGTTATCCGTCTACTGTGTAACTTGATGATAGCAGAGTCAACCTAGTTGGGAATAACATAAGTTGGCTTAATCATATTGATATGATTTCTGATTTGTCGTTCAAATACAAAGTCAAAGCCACTCTGGATATATTTGCGGGGCCTAGGGACAATCCCATATTTTGTCGCTATGCGATGTGGGCATGTCATCGTGGTGTGCCCAGGCTGTTTACATAAGAAACATGGCTTTTGAAGGCAATCAATATAGGTAGCTCCTTTGAACCCTGCCTCATGGTCTTTCGGTTTACAAACCTCTTGGGCCATATTTATGAGCCAGCTATTGCTACCCAAATCATCTTCTTCACGAGCATACTTTGCATAGTCATTTCTCAGAGTCTGCATCAGGATCATTGAGACTAAACCCGTGAGTAAAATAACCATCATAAATGAATTGAAGATGGAGAACCAACGGATTTGATGTTCAAAGAAAGGATATTCTAAGTAGATGTCAGAACACCTGACAAAGGTTATGTTGGTCTCGACCCAATGGACTGAATCCCAGCAATAAGCGGCTTTGGATTCTCCTGAGTGAGGTTGACATGAATTATTTGGTCATTATTGATTTTTACAATAATATTCTTGAACTGTGATGCCAATAGCGCCATACATATATTGTAATGGTGATGTCAATGAATAGAATGCCAATGCTGCTATTCATAGAACTGATCTGAGACACATATCTAACTGAACCATATATACAATTCTGCTATCATACATTTGTGATGCTCTGCAAATTATCATGCCATACATACAGTTTATATGACAGAGTCGAGACTCATCTAGTGCTAAAACAAGTCGATATAATAATGACGCTGAGACTATAGGGATGTTGGGAGAGTGCTTGTGCCAACCATATAAGTACCATTGACCATAGACATTACTCTATATGTATATATGAATATAGCTGCTAGCATAGATTTGCTAGTGAATTTATGGGTAGAATTCCCAATGCGTAGTGCGCCTTATCCAACATGTAGCGCGCCCCTGGTGCGTAGCGCACGAGTAAATTTACACTGAGAAAAATATGCTGATGCGTAGCGCACCCAAGATGATGCGTAGCGCCCACCTCCAATTCTGCTCCACAGTACTGAAAACCGATTTTCTCCCTCTAAACTCTGCAATCACTCCATGTTGATCGAAGACATGAACCTGCCATTTCTTCCATGATTTGTTTTACATAAGCAAAATCAACATAAGCACTAAGGTCTACATTTCCTGGGTTAACTAAAATATGAACAAATTTTGTGCTTCCTTATGGCCTGTAAGATGTCTGAAATTATTCCATTTTGTCCATAATCAATGATGAGTGCACTGCCACCATCTGATGAAATCCTCTTTGCAATATTCTTTCCAATTATGCTCCAACACATTATTACAAACTCTATTTTCTAATTCCTTTTTTTTTATAAATTTGCTGATTTTGAATGAGGGCTTTTTCTTTGTAGAATTGAGGCTTCTGTGATTCATCATAGTTGTGAGAAGGGCTTCGGCGTAAATCACATGAAAAAGATCTTTGTCGACGCGTTTAGAACCAACCAGTGTGGTTCATCATCCTGACGATGAACCACACTGGTTGGTTCGAAATGCGTCAACAAAGGTCTTTTTCATGTGATTTACGCCGAGGCTTTTTCTTTGTCTGCTTGCAGGGATAGGAGCTGATGAAACTGCTGCCATTGAAGACTGTAGGGCTTTGGAACATTTACCTATTTATTACAAAAACATATTTGATGATTTCTTCTTCAAAACAGGGTTTTGAAGAAGAATCTATTTTACATTGATGACATTTCTTGAAATAAACACCTACTGAAACTTCTCCTAGCCTACAAGTGTTATTGAAACATTCTAAGAACAAGATTTGCAAACATCTAAGTAGCCGTGGGTGAAAGCTAATTATCATTGGCCTGCATATTTGAACTGAGATTTTGATAGCCACCTATCAATTTGACTCTGACAAAGGACTTGAGAAGACGGAGTCTAACAAAAGGCATAGACCCTACTGTTTGATTGGAATGTGGTATATAACCACTTCCAAATGGGAAACCCTGAAAAGAAGTAGGTCCATTCATCATCGACGTAGAGGTAGTTAATGGTACATTTAATGGAACTAAATGAATACCTTGAGAGGGCATTCCAAAAGGGAGGAATCCAAAATTGGATGCATTAGCTTGAGAACTTCCACTCATCGACGGAATGGAAGTATACCAAAATAAGGATGTACTAGTAGTAGACCCAAATAAGGATGTAGAGGAGATGGAAATAGTTCGTTGCCCTTGCACTGCCATGGGAGTCTGCATACTTTTAGTAATTGAGGTGGATGCCATGCTTCCAAAGTGGTCATCAAAGGGATAAGTGTGTGTGGACCTGGGCTTGAAGGCGTGTGAGTCAGAGTTCCAACGTATAACAACATGTCAGGACGATCAAAAGGGATAGGAGAATTCAGAGCCGCAATTGACTCTGAAAGCTGTTCTACCTCAATACTGTCTTCCGACTGGAAGATCACCTGAGAAAGAACTGGTGTGCTCCTCTTTATATCTGTAGTAGTACCAGGTCTATATTGCGAACTAATGCCCCCAAGTGGAGGATCAATCTCTGATGTGCCTGCTGCCACTAGTTGAAAACCACTGGCAGAATCAATCCTATGCCTTCTAGGAGAAGGCATTGGACTCGCAGGTGAAAGCCCATGAAGTCTACGAGACCACCGAAGTGGTCGGTCAACCACTTTGAATTATTTTTATAATATATACTTAAATAATCAAGAAAATTGAAAGTTAGGCCAAATAGGAGCACAAAGCACACACTAAAAATGTCCCTAAAGAATTCAGCAATCAAACAACTTCCAAGTATTTTCGCTCTGAGTGATTAGGACCAGACACCAAAATACAAGAAAGCTAATAATACGGGCCTTTCGAAAATAGACTAGGGTAATTATGCCCCAAGTCTATTATCAAAGGTATCAGAGATAGTTATGATGACCTCCACATAATAGCCTTTGTCGATGCAAGCCCCCAAGCTTCGCAAGGGTGCCCTCTAGAAGTACCACTGAACATGATGCAATGTCAACCTCAGGTGCCACGGGATTCCCCTCTATAGCTACCTATTTAGATCCCTAGGATAGGCAAGTAAAGGTACCAACTCATATCAGAAGTCGAGCGAAACAATCATGAGGTAAGCTCCGACAAGTAAGAGAGGGGGTATCTCTCGTCCTTATCTTCACAAACCCTTGTGCTTAACTCCCAGTCACAGAGATTTCCCAGTCTCCCTAATGCTATTGGATTTCACTCTTTATTCAGACTTCTAATTTTTTACAATTTAGAATGGCCTTGGAGAGTTTACTCTCCTCTCGCCTAATCCAAGGCCCTAAATAAACCTAAAACTTGTTGGTGTATCTGATTGACAATACATAAAGTTCTAGTTTATTAAATTAAGCGTTTGATTTTAAGTGGTTATTCTTTTAAGTCAAAGGGACAATATGGAAATGAAACTGATGGTATTTTTTATGACGCAAAAGAAATTAATGAAAAACTAACTTATATGCAATGCACTTGTTTGTTCTTCGATGAAAAGCAACTTCTATTTGGGTTCTAATAAACTTCTATAAATAAAAAACTTTTTTGTTTTCTTATAGCAGACTTCATACTCACAAAAACTAAAAAACTATTCATGCTTTAATAATGAAAAACTACCCTAATGCAAGGTGTATATGATGATGCAAAATTCTATATTACTCTAAAAATAGATGAAAGAAATTGTTTAAAATTTTTTAATAAGCCAACTCAAATGTTTGAAGAGAATGCAAGTTCCAAATACAAATTTTCCTCCAAATAAGCAACGCAAATCTCGAAAAATCACAATTCACTTTCACAAAACCAAAGAAACCAAAATCAAATTCGGCAAAAGAAAGCAAAAACAATGTTTTTGAAGAACTTTTCTTTTTCAAGAAGCAACGAAAACAACTTTTCGAAAGCACTCAAAATGCTACTAAAGACTCAAAGACCAAAATCAAAGCACAAGGAAAATTTTTAAGTTACCAATTCAACACGAATGAAAACTTGAACAAAAAAGGTGTTTCAACTCGCACTAAACGATCCAAAAACAACAAAAAGACCTTTGAGAAACCAATCAAGAAATCAAGAAAAACACACTTTCAAATTCATTAACAAGAAACTTTCGAAAAGCAAGAAAAAGTGTATGGCCACAAAAATGACGAGAAGAAAAGCAAGTAGACCAATAATGAAGTTTGACACAAAGATTCAAAATAATCTACTGTTCCAGAAGACCAGAACAATCAAGAACCTCTATAAGAAGCCTTTTGTGTTCAAACACAAATCATAAAACTCACTCGAAAGAAAACCAAGGCCAAAAACTTTTAAAAGAAGGAGAGAATTCAAAACAGTAAGCTCACTGAATAATGAAATTCTAAAGATAGAAACTAACCACTCAGAAACCACACAGACCAAGAAACAAATCTTTCTAGGCAGAAAGATTTGAAAAAAGCATGAAAAAGATTGTATACACGACTGTGTCCCTACACAGGTGCGTGTACACGTGCTTCTATCAAAAGAAACTCGCGTACGCAGCTTTAGCTCACAAAAAAAAAGCGTGCATACGCTTCTGTAAACAGACGAAGGTGTGTATATGAAGTTTTACAAGAAAAATAAATAATGAGGCCTAATGAAAAAGATCAGACTTGAAGTCTGAGTTCCTATAGGAGAAGGCAACATAGTCACAACAAGAAAACTAAGAATTGAGCCCAAATTGACATTGAACAACCCAAACTATGAATAACAAGATAGCTATCGCCAGAGGAGTCGCCAATTCTGTTAAGGGAATAAGTTCCCTAGGGCTTTGAGTCAGAACCATGACAGAGCAGGAGTAATCTACAACAAGAAACACGCATACAACTCAGGCAAAATGCTTAAATAAACAAACTATCTGAGGATGAACATACCTGGATGTCCTTCGTTTGGGTAGTTCCAGCTAGGGTTCAAACCCTTTGCAACTCCTGATGACCTTGGAATTTGCACATCAACCAATTCGAATACACATAGCAGCATATAGATAAAAAAATTTAGTGAAATCAAATTTATATCATATAATTAAATGGTTAGTTATACATCAAAATAGTCATTCATACGTAAACCGTAACAATAACATCTAATGCATAAACAAAGTCGATATCAAGAACAATACAATGTTTATTTTTATTGTAGACAACTATAATAAACATGGAAAGAGTTCACCTGAGTCTTACGCTTCTGGCTCCAAGTGGAACCGTCCTCCAGGTCTATCCAATCCCAATCTTCAACAACCTCCTTCCATAACCAATACCATGATATCTGAAGCAAGCGGAAGAATATCAACACTGAAGGGATCAAAGGTTTCCTGAACTTCAGGAAGTCCTTGAAGCACAGGGATACTTCAGACTTGATCAGGGGATAATCTCATTATAGTAATTCTATCATTTCTCTCCTCCTTAAGGCCTTCGCATTGAAGTCTTTTTATACTTCTCGCAAATTGGTTTTTTAGTTAGGAAACAGTTGGGAACAGTTAGGCCATGGGCACTAGGAGGTAATCAACAGGTAAAACCCATGATCTCCAACCATAATTAAGGAAATTTATTTTGTTTAAGTGTTTTAATACATATACGCGGGTTGGGTATAGACTAACCCATGTGCACATGCTTTTATCACAAGGAAAAGTAGTGTACAGGAAGTAAAACAATATTTTTTAAAATATTTGGACCAAGTCTGGAAGGAGGGGTTTCCCTAGGCCATAAAAAAAGTATTACAAATACAAAGGGTGATATTTGGAGCTATAATAGTTAGGTTGTTGGAGGTCATTTAGCTCTAAATAGTCGTAGTTAGAAAGGAAATATCATCGATTCTGATATTGTAATCGAGCTCTTCTCTACTCGAGGTTGCCACCTCAAAGAGGCAAGTGAACATTGCATTTATCTCTTAATAATAAAGTACTTTCTATTTTTTTCATTATTCTATGTTATGGGTTTTATTTCTTTGCATATTTGGTATTATGGAATTTCTTGCAGGTCAAGAGAATAACACTATACTCCCTTGGCTATACAAGCGGCATGCGAAGATGACAAAGAATTGATATGCCTTCTTGATTTTCTTCATCCTATATATCTGGTTGGGTGTCATCCTGAACATTATTGGCTCCCTTACCCAATGCTTTAAGATGTCTCTTGTGTTCGTGCTTCTATTGGAAGTGTAGAATAATGCATCCATCCTACTTACGGATAGTGGAATATGATACATCTATTGATAATCTTCCATCCTGAAGGAAGCAATCTTTGCTCCACCAACACTACTCAGTATCATTGTCTCATGATCAGTTTGTGAGACAATCCATTGGATCACATTTTCACATGGGAACAAGGGAAACCTACATGCAACCTTGTACAATCATGACTTATGGATGTTCACATAGACCTGTCGGTCCCTTAGATTCTCCTCAAAGATGCTTGAGAAAATAGTATTGATGCCTTGCCATGTGACCTTGATGTCCTTCTCAATGAACATGTGTGTGTCTATGTACACAAGAAAGCTCATAGACCCCAGTTCAACAACATCCCCATTACTTCTTTCAACTGTGTCTTTTGATCCAGCTCTCTTGGAGGCCATGATACCTATATTACTGAGAAGATGCTCAAAAACTTGTGGTACCTTGAGATAGAGAAGACACTCATGGCGAGACAATGTCAACTAAGACATCAACGAACTTAAGAAAAATTCAAGAAACAAATTGGTGAGTGTTGAGCAAGATTGCGGAGGATTGACTTCAGGAAGCTGGGAGACTATCAACTAGAACTGCACTTTGCGCAGTCCTAGCTGCCAGTGAGGCTGATTACTGGATGGAACTGCACAGTGCACAATCTAGTCAAGCTGGGTTACTCGTTGGAACTGCACATTGTGTAGTTCCAGTGGGCAGGACTGGGCATTGCTTCCCAGGATTATTCAGATCACATATGGGAGCTAGTGTGCGAAGCCTCTATGCAATTCTTGGAGACAAGACAAAGCCTTGATTGTGAGGAATGCACAATGCATGCTGGGAGAGACAAGGTCTAGGCCAAGACAACACAAATCTACCCAATCACAACTTGAAAACGTGAAGGACTGAGTGTGTGTGCAAGGTTGGTGCAGATATGAGTTAATTGACATGCATGCAATTCGGGCAATTACAAAAATCAATCAAATGACAAAACCAAGAAGATCATGAAGTAAGTTGCCATAACGATGACTATGAGTGTAGAAACAGTGTTATGCATGTGACACTAAGGAAAGAAAATGAAAAAATTGAAACAACACTTCTACAAGATAAAAAACATTGAAACTCCAACAATCGTTCCATAAAACAAAGGAAACAACACTCATACAGGACGAAAACTAAAAATCCAGAAAAGGCATGGAAAGAAAAACTTACCCAGAAAAGTTGTGCCAATTGTGATAAAGGTTCCTAGATGCCTTGGGAATTCTGTAGCTCCAATATTGAATATGAAGAATGAGCTCTGAGGCATCGTCTAACTATATTTGATGAAATTAGGGTTTATCATGCACATGCCACAAATCTAGGAAAAAGAGACACTTGGCGGGGAGTTTCTAAAAATGTTTTTGTATGTAACTTTTGTTGCTAAAAATGGATCCCTAAAATCTAGGGATGCTTTTTAGCTTTTTTCTTTCTTCGTTTTTGAGAAAATTTTCCCAGCATGCAAAGAAGGATTACACAATTCTAAAGGTAATTGAGAAACCTACCAACACATGCGATGGACAAACAATGAGGGAAAACTTTGACATTGTTTTTCGGTTGTGTGGCCATAACTAGCTGGCTAGCTCTACACAATTTTCTAGAGAAGTGATGTTGGGTTTCTCTATGCATTTCTGGAGATCGGTTGTTACACATTATTTTTTCACGCCTCCTAAACTTACTTGTGTCATACACCGAAGTGCTTGAAACTTGGCAATCATACATTGTACCCATCTTGATATGCAACTCAGATCCTCCCTGAAACAATGATGGAAACATGCCTTGAGCCCCCCCTGAAAAACTGAGCTCTAAAACCCTAATTTCAGGATCAACGTGACCCTGATACTAACAACTCGTGCTGATGACTAGTTTCACTATACTAGCCTCACTTTGCTGAGACGCTTTTTGCTTGTATACCCGCAAAAGTGAATGGTGCCTATATATTCATCCTCTCCCATTCCCAAATGGTTGGTCTTTGGTTGTTTTCACCCTTATGCTGAGATAACGCCTACATGCTACTCATTTGTCTTAGAGAAGGAGTGCTTGGAGAGCTTGAGCATGGACTTAGACATTCACTCAAGCAGAGCTTATTGACATCAAGGATTGGTTGTATGCTTCCACCTTTATTTCATTAATATATACAACTGTTGGTTCAATTTCCATAAATTTTTATGTTAATGCATCATTTATCTTAGTTCTCCTTGATTCATTAGGTGGATTACTTTCGATTATTACTTTTTTACTTGTATGCTTTGTTGTGTCTTTGATCTCTTGTGTAGGTATCCAAATGTTGTGAGCAGTAGAGCTAAGATTCAAGCACAAGTGATTCGAGGTCTTCAGCAAAGGAGTACATTATAGCATCAGAAGGAGGTAAGCCATCTTCCTCTTCTCTCATTTTGATCTTAAATTAGAAAAGTGTCCTTGTAGATTGTCATGTAGGCTGCTAGTCCCACTGATTGGGCTACAGGGAGAGTATTGTGAGTCCATTCTCGGCCAACCATTGGTTGAGAAAATGGTAGACTTAAATCCACCTTCAGTTAACCATACCTTTCAGGTAGAGAGTGAACCTCATATTGTTTAGGTTCTTCTGGTTTCTGCAGTTTCAAATGAACTCCATCAAGACCCTTTTTTTAATTTGTCTCTCAAACCCAAAAAGGTAGAAAACAATATTTGAGAGAACCTCTTGACCATGTTGACCAAGGTGTTCCTTTTTCATAAATAGTCAATCTGAGCCCGAAAAATGGATAAACATATATTGAGATGACATCAATTCATTTAAATTAATGAGTTCGTAAAGACAAGTACTCGACAATTTCATTTTTCGAGAGACAGAAAAGAGCTTAAAGACAATCCTCCTGGAGAAACAAGTGATATAAAAGGATAGCAACTGGTTCCGATCATGATGGAACTACTCAAAACATGTAAAGGTCAATAAGTTGGCTAATAAGACCGCTCGTCATAGATGTTCCCTGGGAAAGGGTAAAACAACCAAGTGAAAGCATATGATGGGCCAAAGAGATGGCGACATTGGAATGAAAGAACCAAGGCTCATATAGACAAACACTCTGACAAATATGGCAATCATGAGAGGTAAAAATGGAAATGGTTTCATTTTTACACAAGCTTGAAACATGGGAAACTATGCTTGAGGATACCTGAAAATGGTTTCATTTTTTTCACAAGCTTGAAACATGAGAAAAAACTATGCTTGGGATTTGTTTTCATATTTACACAAACTTGAAACAAGATAAACTATGCTTGAGATAATTTTGCATGACCCTACCATAATGTCTCAATTCGAGGTACATGCCCCCCAAGCTTCATTTCATTCACCTAAGTAGACTATTGGTTACTAAGATGTGGATGGAATGAAGGTTCACTTACGAGATTAAGTGAGAGAATCGACTGGAATTTTATGAGATCTAATCACAGGATCAAATTTTAAGGGGATTTGTTTCATTTTTTAACAATCTTGACATAAGAAAAGAAACATTCTCATGGGACCTATTTCATTTTATAACGAGGTTGACATAGTAAAAGAACTATTCTCATAGTCCTTTTTTCATTTTTTAACGAGCTTGACACAAGATAAGGAACTTTTCTCTATAGCCTATTTCATTTTTTAACAAGGTTGGCATAGTAAATGAACTATCCTCATGGTCCTTGTTTCTTTTTTTAACGATCTTGACACAAGACAAGGAAATCTGCTTTAGTCCCCTCATCACAGACCAAAACAAGGCATGGTTTCCAAGAGGTTCTTATGAAATGGCAGAAAAACACTCTAGAAGGGATATATTTCCAAGGATCCAAATGAAAAGTCAGGCTCCAATGCCCTTAGTACATGTTGTACTACATCACCTACTAGATCATCAGTAGATGTGGGCATGGAAAAAGTGGCAACGTAATTTACCTATGGTGGGGGTGATACCACTTCCATATAATAACCATTTAGGGATGATGGTTGATTGGGAGTTGATTCAAGACCAATGAATGTAAGCTAATCAATGATCAGAATGCTTCGTTAATGTAGGAAACACATCACTCAAAAGAGGGAAGAGACAAGAGATCCCATGACATAAACATAGTCATAGCCAAGGTGTAGATTAAAATCTAAAGGGCCTTGGACAACCATCATGTCTATAGATAGTATTTCCTCCCAAAGTAATAGGAAACTTAGGAAGGATCCCTAATGGTTGGTTTGTTCCTCTGTTAAAAGCTAATAGATTCTGGGTGATGAGGACAAGCTGCAGAGAACGTAAAGCTCTCCAAGTAGTTGAGGAAATAATACTAACATATGTGCCTTCATCTATGACTATGCTAGGTGTTATGTTCCTTTACCAATAGGTGTCATATATCATGATTGACTTGCTTTAGCTCTGAAATATGTACATACCTTTGCTTGTTGCAAATGTTTTCCATATTTGTAAGAAATAAAATAGAAAATAAAAAAATGTAAAGAGGGTATGCCCTAAAAGAAAATTCAAAGGGAAAAAAGGATAAAAAAATGGTCAAAAAAATGAAAGAAAATGAACCCCAAGAAAAGAAAAAAGACCATGAAAGTGTGCAAGTCCAAATGCCACTTCTATTTTAATTTTTGTATAATAAAGATTGTGTGCAGCTTGCTACTTATGCCACAATCCATGGTAGCCAAATATTTTAATCTTGGTTATTCCATGTTTTGAATTTCATGTTTATAGATATAGAGAATAAAATCTGACCAAACTGTTTAATCTTGGCAGATAAGTAGATAGGTAGAATGAATAAAAGGATGCTCAATAGTTTAATATGAGCCCTTGGATGTAATAAGGTTAGACTTAGATAGATTTCCATTTTTAAAGAAAAAGAAAAGCTTGATAAGAGTTTGTTAGTTTAAGTGCATCCTAATAAAAGAAGTAAAAATGGTACGATGTGTAGGTGGGTAAGTAGATGATTGGTTGCAGAATTATGTATGATGAATGGTTAAGTTAAAAGCTCAAATCTTTTTCTTTCATCACTTTGACAAAGTATGGATGACAATAAAGACATTTACATCAGAGACAAAAGTCAAACTAATTAACCTCCTCACTCATTTTCCCCTAATTTTTACTAATTTCCCATAAATACTAAAAGCACCAACAACCTGAAAATTAAAGGGGCTCAGAGCATTTCTCTAACTTCTAGAGGGACTGGACCCTTGATCCAATAACTTGTAAGGCATAAGCGCTAAAATCCCTCCATAAATACCCTTCATAAATACCCCCTAAACACATTTTAGCCTAAGTCATAATGTTGGATGATAAAATGCATTTTTGGAAACATTTACTTAGCGCTTTTTCCTTTCCATATTCATATTAATTTTTAATTATTGTTGTTATCTAACTCCAAAAAACAATAATCATTTCCCGTATTAGTTAATTAAAATCCTAACATAAGTAAATATCCCCTCCCGATGGTTTGAAAAATAAACCATAATAACGTTAACTAAGTTGGATTAATTAATCGAATCATGATTAATTAAGAGCCAAACCCCCGATGCATTAAAAAGGGATTAATTAATCACTTGGATTAATTAATAACCTCTCCACCAATAATATCACCCCCAATGTAATTAAAGTCATTTTAATTATCATCGGGCCCCTCCATTAAATCCCTGCCACTTCCTGTTGTCGATTACCATCTGATCAACCTCCCCATATTCAACGACTCTCGCCCATATCACATAGACCTTTGGGCAGAATGCTAACCACGTGATACAAATAGTTTTGACTTTTCGCCAGTGCTACGTGTCACTCAATCTATGGCATCGAATGACCCTTCACCAAAACCACTAACCTCCCAAAGGTAGTGCGATGAAAACCATTACCGCTCCCGTTTATTACCTCGACTAAATGACAAAGTGTCCCATCAATCAGTTACCGCCAATTGTCATTTTCATTCACCCACCAAAAATCATTGACTTTGTGCATAAAAACAAAAATGTTTATTGTTTTCCCTTTTTCCTGAGAAAGTGATTTCTACCTTCCATGCACGCACAGAGTACGTCCAGTCCAACAACTAACTTCCAACCATTAATCGCCATCATTTGCTAAACTCCAGACCACTGCAGACTACTATGGACACCCTGAAAAGTCTTCACTATAGCCATTTGATCAGACCGTTGACCAAAAATAGGTATTTACCACATTTCCCTCTCAGAAACCCTATTTTGTACTGAAATTCCACTATCTTTACCCCTGATCAACCTCCTGCAGCTAAATTTGACTATACCACATTCATTGCAGACATGATACATGATCAATTCATGAGATTAGAGAATGCGAGTGTCTTTAAATATTCCTCAGTCTCGTATCATCTTTTTCTTTACTACTAGTCTGATAAATTCCCTTTCTCTGTCCAAAAACTTGGCACTAGAGGGAATCCCGGGTCTGTGGTCTTTTGGGCTTCAATTTTTCACTATTCAGCTTCTTCTCCCTATTCTTATATAGATTTTATCGATCAGTTTGTCCATCCTATAACTACCATGTTGATAGGAATTCTCCCTCCTAGAATCAGTGATGATATCAAAAGAATCCTTCAATTATCCAAGCAATACAGGGTTGGTGACTTGTACTTATACTAGAATCATAACGAGATCAGTGTTTATGGGTGTGAATTGCCTCCCTACAAATTGCCCAAATATGTCACCATGAGATTATTTTCCCTGGAGTACTACAGGAAAATGATCAACTCTCATGAAATCCACTTTATGAAAGCTAAGAAGAAAGATCTGTTGAGGATAAAGGATCACTTAGAACCATTTGTTTGTAACAACAGAAAGGCAGGCAAAACAACATAAGAAATCCTTGAAAGAATGAGATTGAGAAAGAGTTCATCTGGCCTTATGATCCTCACAGCTTCATCAGTGATAGAAGACAAAAGCATAAGCTTTTCCCCTACATTCATCATAGAATTCCAGAGATAGAACAATATGAAAATCAAAATGAATGGGCAGAGGGAACACTTATAGAACCAGATAGCACACAAGTTGAAGTAGAGAATGTTATGAAAGATTTAGAAAAAGACTTGATCTGGACTCTTTTGGATAGGTTCCTACAGAATCTTCACAGAGACCAATACAGGAGTCAAGTGCACCATCATTAGGACAACCATAACTTCAAAACTGAGGAAATATTTAGGGTCACAGAGCATTTCTAAGGAATTGACCCAAACTAAAACAAACATGGGAAATCCTCCAGTATTGTAGACTCCTATCAATAAGGAAGGAAATAAAAAAGAAGCAGGAGTGAGGCTAGTCCCTCAACAGTGCCACTAGACCATGTATGTGTTAAAAGAACAAGACAGAATCCTCTGTTCGAGCAGGAATATGAAGAACCCAGAAGTGACACAGTACAACCCACAGTAACAGGAGAGACACCATCTTCTTGTCAAACTCAGATACGAAGTAGGCAACCAAGTGTGGAAGTGTCATCATTTAGAGAAACATCAGAGCATAGCCAGGATTTGAAGGAAAAGTACAAAGAGATCAAGACTAGGAATGAGTAACTCAAAGCTCAAACCTATGCCAAATATATGAAAATGGCTCCCACAAATCAGACAAGGTTGATGTCAGATTTTGACATCAAAGAAGGAAAAATGTAGATGAGCTTCCTGAAGCCAATGGTACAACAGCCACAGTCCATGGCTAATTACTTGAATACCAATTTTGAAGTTCTTGCAAAAGACATCCACTCAGTTGATAAATTTGAGCTCCACAAGAAAATGGGTGAGATGGTTTATTACACTTTAACCAGTAAAGCCATCATTGCACATCAGTTGCAAAACTATTTGAGCAATACTACAACACAATTATAGTTAGAAAAAGCCTCTTCTCAGGCTAAGGACACTAGAATAAAGTCATTGGAATACCTAGTGATTGAGTTGGGTCATAATCCAAAATATGTTAAGGCAGCTGAGAGTTTGATAAAAAAGGAAAAATGAAGACATTGCTGCACTTAGAAAACAACTCAAGCTCCCTCCCCTCATACATCCACAAACTGCAGAAGTCATTGAGAAACAAAATGAGGAGAAACTTATGGATTTGGTCCTTAAGTTAAATGAAAAACTAAAATAAACAGAACAAGAGTTGGAAAAATATTTGCAGACTAAAGAAGGTGAGTCGACCACTATGCCTCATACTGCAGTATGCATGGTTTCCACAACAATGCCATCTACTATTGCAATAGATTTAGCACCCAACATTCCCCTAATAACAACTCTTCTAGTAACAGTAACTGTAGGCACTTCTGAAACAACAATAACTTCAACACAACAAATAGAGGACTTAATCAAGTCCATGGAATAAATGAAAATCCAAGAAACTGAGATACAAAAATTAAAAGAAAAGGTTACTAGATAGGAGTACAATTATGAGATATCACAAATTAACTACACTGAAGAAGAAAGAAAGAACAAAAGGATGAGAGATAGAATAAAAAATTTAGAGAAGTACTTAATATTTGAAAATCCTGTTATCGCTCAGGTTGTCCCTAGTGCTCCTAAATAGGGATACGGCCGAGGTAACCACAAACCAATATTTGGATTACAGGTTCTAGCCCACCTGTAATCGGAGAGGGCTCTCTCCTTATGTCTCAACCTTAGTTAATGATTTTAGGCTAGCTTTCTGGCTTCAAGGGAGTGTTGATTGTGATTGGAAAGAAGGTAGGATTCTCGAACAAAGAGGCAAGGTAAGGAGTGATAAGTTTCGAACCATTGGGCATGGAGTCACAGATTGAGGCTTGCGAGTGTTTTCTTGGTCACAAGGGGATATGGAGCGGGATAGCCACACAGGATACAATTTTCAATCGACTGAAAGTATGGTATGGGAATTAGGGATGAAAGGCAAAAGAGAATCATTTCATCATGCTGAACAAAGAGGAGAAATGGATGAATGGGACCTAGGAGCAATTAAGAATTCCTAAACATGCATTCATATGTGAAAGAAACAGCGTAAACACGATCATTCAAGTATACATGCTCATAACTATTTCTGAAGAAAACATCGAGAAATGCAGAAATTGAACTTAAGGTGTAATGAAACAAATCTTAAGCTATTCTTTTTTCCTGCGATTTAGGAGGCGGAACGGTGGTAAAAACATAAAAATAAACAGAAGGGAGAAACACTTATTGGATCATGTAGAAGCACAGGAATTCCGTAATCATTCCTTGGCCAAGAGAACATCAAGTAGTTTCACAATCCATGCTTTCAGCAATCTTTGATTATGGAAATTATGACAGTTACAGTGCAAGTCTCTGCTCGGAGACAATGCTAGAAAGAAGACTGACCAACAACTACTACCAACCAACCAACCCCTCACAACATTGCTCAGGGCGGTATTTATAAGCAAAATATCGAAAAGACATCATTACAATTGACCTAGATAGGTCTGCTAGAAAACTCTTGAAAAACCTAAGTGTTGCTGGAATTAAATGCAAGTAAATCTTTTTAGCTGCGCTGGGGGCAGCTGAATCGGAACAAGTGACGAGGTGGCCCTTGGGGGCTAGATGCGGTGCTGCTGGAATGATTGTGCTTTGGGAACTGCAGTTCAGCTCTGGTGTGAATTAAATGTGCAATAATTATGATTTGAGAGCTTCAAGTGGCTTCACCCTCTTTCTATGAATCTGCTGGAAGGTATTAAATGTTCTCCTGCTTCGGGCCGTTGCTCAAGATTTTCACTGATACTCTTTGCCGCTACATTGATGGCTTCTGTTGTCGACTGATACTCTTTGAAATGCTTGATGCCTGATGATTTGATCTGATACAGTTTAAAATCTGTGATTAATCTGCTGATGTCTTTAAACTGGATCCTTTTGGCACGATCGGGCGATTTTCGGGCTTTTTCGGTGCGCAATGGGCTAAGAAATCAGAAGATTCCCCAAAGATTCCTCGAAATGGCCTATTTCCCATAATCGCGCATCGAAAACTGCCTCTGTTTCTTGTTTTGGAGCTCGGAAGTGTGATTTTTCTTCCTGCGCGAAGTTTCGGCTTTCTGGCTGCTGATGTCAGCATGATGTCGACTGTACGGCGGATGACGTCAGCTGTGGTGGGTCCCTGGTACAGAACGACGTGGTGAGGTGCTAATACTGGAGGTAATGCGATGAATAAGCTCCGATGCGATCGCAATATCGCATCGGCGGGGGATGGAGGGTGCTTGAGTTGGGCATTCGGTGCTTGCGACCGCCGATATCGCAATATCGCGTCGGGCGGTGACGGATGGGTGATAACCTGCATGGAGAGGAAAGTGCGATGTTGTGATGCGATCTGGCTTTAAGGTTCTGCGGAGTGTAAGCTTTGGGCAAAGAAGAGAAAGCAGGTGGGTGTGAAGGGCATTTCGAGATTTCGAAAGGGATCCGATTATCTCAGAGGGATTTCATACTTTGGAAGGAGTCAATTGTATCTGGGAGATGGTTTGGAGGTCAAGGGTTCTTGCTAAGTTTCAAATAAACTGAGCAATTCCCGGGGGTGCCTATGGTTATTTTTCAACCAAGGGGAGGGATATTACGTAGGGGGATTTTACTTAATATTAATAAGGGGATGGGAAGAATAGGGAGCTAAATAATAATGTTAGTGGTTAATATGGAGGTGATAAGAAAGCGCTAAGTTCAGGAGACCTTAGGCTGTTATAAGGGAGTAGAACCATGCTTTAGAGAAAGTACGGAACAACTTTGAGTAGAGCAGATCTTTACTCAAAGTAGCATTATGAAAATGATGGAACTCAGAGGTGTCAAGCAGATCTTGACCTCTTTTGGGGAAGTTAGTTAATGATTGGGGGAAATAGAGAAGGGGAGTTAGTTATACCTCTTTTGAGCTTCTTGCATACAAATTCTTGTTGATTGTGTCCTGTATGATATGACACCTGAAAATCTGGAATTGGTCAGCAATTAGGATTCAGCAACCTCAGAACTACCTACCCAGCCTACTTACCTAAGATTTTTTCTTCTTTTGTTTGGGGTGCACTTAGACTTGCAAACCCCATCATTCATTTTTCTTTTGATGCTTTTCCTATCTACATACTACCCTTATTTCTTCCAGGGCCCAGATTAAATTGTTGGGCTCCTCTGCTTCTCTACCTATCTAAGAATCTGCCAAGATTAAGTTGTTTGGACAAATTTACATTCTTTATATTCTACAACAAGAAATTTAAACCTAGGGAGACCAAGATTAAGCTGTTTGGACCTCCCTTTGACCAAAAAATTGGCGATACCGGGATAACTTTACAAAATTTGGAAGGCAATTGAATGAACTTGAAGTAGCCTTCTTCACTTGGAGACTATTAAGCAAATATGGAGCATTGCAGCAAGCAAAGTACGACATATTTGGCCTGTCAAATGCCAATCATGAAATATGAACAACCTGCTACAGCAGGAAGCTAACAAAGCCCTTAAGAGATATCAGAGAGATTTTATGGACCAATATCATTAATTCCATTAATGATATTTGGTCTTCTATTCAGATTATCTTTGAGCAAATTGATTTAATGAAGATAGCTACAAAGGCTATACAAAAGACCAGAAAGGAATTGGGGGAGAAACCTGAAGAGGTAATCCAATTATTCAATTTCTTGAATAGCCAAAGCAGGGAAGAACTGGAACAAAAGGATATAGAGGACCAGACTGGTACCATCCTTGAAATCAATAGAGTTCTGACCAAAAATAACTTGATGCTTAGCTTAGAAAGAAGATGTCAAAGTATCCAAGAAGACATTGATGATTTTATGACAAAATATAACATTCTCAGAGAGAAAGGACTTCCAAATTTATTGATCATAAATGACAAGTTGATGAAGCATGAAGACTGCATTAACATACTGCACCAACAGGCTAGAAATCAAGCCAACTCTTCAACAGTAAAAGCGCTACCCATAGGAAAAGTGCTATATAATGGCTTAGAAAACCTTTTCTATGTTGATCATGAAGTGAAACACTTGTTAACAACTCAATCCAATTTTGCAAATCACATTGAGGCCGATGAATATATAGAAAATTGATTAGGATGAAGATACCCAATGAAGAATGGTGGACTGATATGCTCGTAATCTTGTAAGTTATTATGGTAACTTTGAGGTAAAAGAAAATATTCAGTGAGGTAAAGTATCAGTAAACAGGTAAAGAGAATCAGTAAGGAAAAGTAAACAAGAATCCAGCACACATTTACCAAAGCAACAACAAGAGGAAAATTCAAGCTTCAACCTCCAGCTCTTCCATGAATAAAGGGACAACAACAATCACTTTTACATCTGTCTCTGTATTTTTGTAAAAGATATTTTGTATTCCCTAGAATAGTCTCATGTAGTTATGAGATATTTTGATGTAGTTTTCGTATAAATACTTCTCCTTTTGAAGTATTTAGGTTGGATTATATAACATCTCTGTAAGTCTATGTTGTAAATTTAAGAAAGATGTTGTAATCAAATCTGGATTTTTGCTCGAAAAGGAATGAAATTTGAGGACATTTCATCAGATTCTTATGCAGTGTAATTGCAAATAAGTATTCTATCCTTGTGATTTTATGTGTTTTCAATATGTTTCAATGTTTCATGCATATAAAATCTAAATGGTAAAATAGTCAAAGTATATCAGAATTAGTTTTGTAGCTCTCTACTATCAACAGTCTACCATGTACATGTTTTCTTCTAAGCTATTTCGGTAAAGGAATTCTTAAATTCTCGTCTATCCCTATAGTTTTTCTTTAATAAGTCCCTGGTATAGGATTCTTAATTTCCCTCTACTAGTTGACCTATATTCATTACTTCTTTCTAATCCTAACTTGAGGATTCTTGATTGCCCTCTAGTTTTGAGTAGAACTATCATCCATTCGAGCCCCAAAGTTTGTTTTTACTCTGTTATACTACCTGTTGAAATCCTACCTCAGCGATTTGACTTATTCCAGTGAACTATCCATGTTTAACTCCATAACCCAATGGCCTAAAAGCATAGTTTGCCCATTTGTTTCAGAACTCCACCATTCTGAAACAAAGCAACCTCCTTGAACATTTATAACTAGCCTAAAATATTTCCAAACAAAGCTAAATGATAAAGAGAGAGCCCTCTCTGAGTACAAATTGGCTAAATTCTATGCTTAAAAGATTGGTTTATGGTTACCTCGGATCCTTTCCTTCTTTCAATAACTTCAAAGGAAAATCTAAGTGATAACATAGTGGTGACTCCACTAGGGAGACCAAATCCTCAGTTAAATAAATCTTTGAGAAACATAAAGTTTGAATTTAAAGAATCTTAAAGGATTATTTTGAAGTTATTTTGAAAATCCATAAAAGAATAGTGTTGAAAAGCTGAATTATGGCTTCAGGAAGAACTCATTACACTAGGGCTAACCCTGATCCAAATCCTCCCCCTGTGTTTGAAAATCCTAACCTGATTCCAAGAACCATTAGAAGGCAAGAAAGTTCATTAAGTCCTAGATGCTTGTTCGGATCACTATCATGTCCAGTTGAGTGGATTTTCCTAGAAGATCTTTCATTTGATGAACACTTTGAACTCTCTCTATTTAGAACCACATCTGATAGTGAATTATTGGACTTAGTCCAAGATCCAAAATTCCTCAGAGAAATTGAAACTCAACGAGCCAATTCATCAATTGATCGATATCTACATAATTCCACTCAGTCATCTCTTACCACCGATAGAACACTTGAACTTTCTAAGACAACTTCTCTTTCTGCCAACTCATCATTATTCCCTCACTCATCTAAAATCCATTCCACTCCTCCCTTCATCCCTTCACTCCCTCTTCAATCAATCATCACTCAACATGCCAATTCATCGTTATTCCCTCACTCATCGGAAATCCATTCAACTCCTCCCTTCATCCCTTCACTCCCTCTTCAATCAATCATCACTCAACATCCTACTACTACCTCTAGTTCTTCTTCCACAACCTAGACACCACTCATGCCCGACCTACAGTCATGGCCAATAGATATGCTCCTCTTGTGTTGCCTGCTGCCCTAGGTGCTATGCCACAGGATTATCATAGTAAAATTACTACTTTTGATGGCACTGGGACCTACACAACTTAACAGCATACTAGGAAAATGACAGACTACTTTGAACTTCATGATATTGACACAGTAGATGTCCAAATGAGAATTTTTGTTCAAAGTCTAGCTAGAGAAGTTAGAACATGGTTTAGATCTTTAGCTCCCCAAAGCATAGAAAATTTAAGAATCCTTTACCAATAATTCTTGAATAGTTGGGAGAAAAAGAAAGACCCCCTTTAGATTTTATCTGAATATGAGAACCTTAAAAGGGGCCCTCATGAAACCATTTAGGACTATTGCACTAGGTTCAATAGTGTTTATAGTGCCATTCTAGTTGACCTTAGGCCCCCACCTTGTTTAGCCCTAATCAAATTCCTAATGGATTTGATTCAGATATGGCTTTCCAGTTAAGATAAAGGAACCCTCCCTCTTTGGAAGAAATTCAAAGTGTATCTATAAATGTTGAGGCTAACCTACTTTCCAAAAGAGCCAAAGCTAGGAACGAGAGAAGAATACCTACAAAATATGAAAGTTCACCCTTTGAACAAAAGCTTGATGCTATTGTTAAAGGAATGGAAAAATTGTTTGACAGAGTTGACATAATTGAAAGGAAATCTCCTTGGGATGGCCAACAGGCTAAGTCAGGGAGAAATCTTAATTTTAGAAAAAATTAGAATCAAAACACTGGTAAGAATATTCTTGACCAGAATATCAGATCGCCTTTCTAGGAGAATTATGTTGAAGCCTCTCAATCTGAAGAACCTGAGAAATACACTCAGATAAATTTAATAGGTCTAGATGGTGAGGAAGATGTATTCCTAACTCAAGATGACCAAGAGTCCCATGTGCTGCAACAATTTAAAACCCAAACAGAAGAGTCATTTGATTTCAGACAGGAATATGACTCTGCTTTTTTGAAGTACAGAAGCAGTATAATTTAAGACGTGGAAAAAGTATTGATAACCCTGAAACAAACCACAAAATAGCTCCTAATCAACCTAAAAAGGGTAAAACAATTCCAGTAACCAAAATACTTCATATCCTTTCAAGAAAAAATCAAAATCCTTCCAACCCCACCATAGAAGATGTGTCTAATAACGAGCCCAGCAATGAACAACCTTCCACTTCACTTCTCTCCAAGGAAATAGTGGAAGAGCCTCAGAAGATTGCATCAAAAAAATCAGCAAAGGATGTCCCAAATCCTGAAATAGAAGAAAACGTAGAAAACATTTCTGCCAGAAACCCGAAGGTTCAAACTGACAAAACAATCCTACCCTTTAATCTTGGAGCAAAGGTAGCCAAGCTTAAAATTTCGGTTCTTTTGATAGAATTGGTGAAACATGATATTTACAGGTCTCAAACAAGCAATTCATTAAACGTCATTGAAAATGCGGATTCTATAAATCTCTTTGATGACCAGCCCGAGTTGATTTTTGGACCTGAAGTAAATGGGAAACCATTGGAAGGAGGGATACCACCTTTCTATGTTAGTCTCAATATCCATGATAAGATTTTGCATAATGCCATGTTCGACTCTGGTGCCCCTCACAACCTCATGCCCAAGTCTTTTATCGAGAAACTCAACCTAAACATCACTAGACCGCATAGGGATTTATTTTCCTTTGGTTCCAGTCAAGTGAGGTGTTTAGGTCTTATAAATTATTTATGTGTTTCAATGGTTCAATACCCTGCCAAAACTATACTTATGGACATAGTGGTAGTAGACATTCCACCTAAGTATGGCATGTTGTTGTCCAAATCTTGGGGTGCCAAACTTCAAGGGTCTCTACAATTAGACATGTCATACACTACCATATCTCTTTTTGGACAACCAAAGAAGCTATATAGAGAAAATTTAATGAAGTATGTAGTGAGTAGTCAAGAAAATCCTCAAAACTTTCCCATTTACTCAATGCATTCTGATATGGATTCCTTTATTCTCTATAATGTAGAAATTGATCCAGATGATATTCCAAATGGTATAGTAGCAGAACCAAAAGAAATTAAAAAATCTTAAGACATAGCAATAGAACCAAAAGAAAATGAAAAAGAGAGGTCAACTGTTCAAATTCAAGAGATATCAGATGATAAAGAAAAACTAGATAATAAAGAAAATCCAGATGCCCTAGCTAAGAAAGACTACACTACCCCAGATACAAACTATGAACATGAAATTTTGTGGCTTTTAGAATTTGATGGTTCAGTAAACAAATTAGGTGTAGGGGAAGGTGTATGGGTCTATAACTTAGAGAAGGATCATGCAGAAGGACATTCCTATAGGTTGAATTTTAAATGTACAAACAATATGGAAGAATATGAAGCACTCTTGCTAGGCCTCAAATTAGTCAAAAGATTAGGAGCCATAAGGGTATCAATCATGAGAGATTCTGAACTGATAGTTAAATATATAAAAGGAGTTTACATAACCAAAGATCCTAGATTAGGACGTTACAGAGGAACAATTGTAGAAATCCTTAATACTTTCTTAGAAACCTAACTTGCAACTATTCCTAGAAAACATAACATGCAAGCTCATAGCCTAGCTATTTTTGCTAGCACCTGCAAATTGCCTTTTCAACCCAACCACCAGTATACAACTGAGATTAGGCATAGACCAGCTATACCTGATAATTGTTGAATTGAGGCTTTTGTGATCCATATCAAGTTTATGAGATATTTTTCGACGTAAATCACATGATATTTCATTTGTCGACGTGTTTCGAACCAACTCGTGTGGTTCATCATCAAGACAAGTTGAAGAAACATATCAAGCTAAGCATGTTAAATAGACAGAGAAGACCTCTAATGGCTATAATTCATGAACAAGCAATGGCTATTTTGACTAATGGCTAAATTTGACTGGGGAACAGTTAGATGGACTAGGACCAGGGTCATAAAAATAAGTTAATTTAATTTGTTAAATAGGAAGTTAGTTATATTATCAATAAATTAAAAGTCAAAGGGACATATATATATATATTATATATATATATATATATATATATATATATATAATATATATATATATATATATATATATATAATAATGATTATTAAGTATTAGTTAGTTATAAATATATAAATATAATATAAAAGTCAAGCGTTAGAATCAATATTTAAATAATATATAAATAAAAATAATTGTTTATCTAATTATCCTAGAGGTTTGAACAATTTATTAAACTATCTAGATGAATTTACCTAAAGGTATTAACTATTATACAAAATATTATTTATAAACACATATATAAAAATAATAAATAATATTTATTCAATTAGTAGTTAGTTATAAAAGGTATTAGAAATAATATCATAATATGTCAAGAGAAGGAAAGAAAAAAAATATTTTTAAATATCCAGAAATAATTAATCATATATATATATGTTAAATTAATTTATTATTATAATGATACAAGTAATAATATTAAGTATCAGTTAATATTAACGATACTTGATAATCTTAAGAACTGGCAAGTTTTTGAAAACAATAAGTAGATTAATCACTTTCTAACATTAGATGAAGAATTTGCTAGCATTAATATAGATGTACACATAGTTTCATATTTTGATCACACTAATGAGTTAGACATTAACAAATTGGAAGAAAACTCAATAAACATGCTTCACCCTACTAAATTCATGAAAACATATATTCAAGATTTAAAGCAAATGGATATTGATGAAATAATTGATGATGAAACTAAAGTTATAAATCTCAAAGATAATCACTTATCCAAGGGATTAACTCCTTTGGAGGACCTATTTGACTCTAATGATATTCCTAAAAAGCCTAAAATGGAGCCCTTGAAAGTGGACATTGAAGAATGCAACATAGGAACTCAAGAGAATCCTAAACTGATAAAAATTTTCAAATCATTCCCCCTTGATGAAAAACTAAAATATATTGAGCTAATGAAAGAATTCCAGGATGTTTTTGCCTAGAGTTACGAAGACTTAAAATCCTATGATACCAATATTATTCAACACATTATCCCTTTGAAAGAAGATCAAAAACCTTTTAGGTAAAAGCTAAGAAGAATTAATCATAGTTTATTACCTTCCATTGAAAAAATATCAAACCAATGTATGAAGCAGGAATCATTGCTCCCATTAGGTTTTTAGATTGGGTGTCTAATCTTGTCCCCACAAGAAAGAAAATAGGAGAAATCAGACTGTGTGTTGACCTTAGAAATTTGAACAAAGTCTCACTCAAAGACAACTATCCCTTACCTAAAATGGATCACATACTGCAAAGGGTAGTAGGTTATACAAGGATTTCACTCTTAGATGGATTCTCAAGTTACAACCAAATTTTAGTCCATCCTGATGATCAAGCAAAAATTGCATTCACAACACCATGGGGAACTTTCATGTATGTCCAAATGTCCTTTGGATTGAAAAATGCAGGGGTCACCTTTCAAAGGGCAATGAACATTGCCTTTGCAAATGAAATTCATGATTTCCTGGTTATATACCTTAATGATATAGCATTCTTTTCAAAGTCATATCAACAACACCTAGATCATCCCAGAGAAGTTTTTCTTAAATGCAGAAAATTTGGCATTTCTCTGAACCCAAAGAAATATTTATTTGGTTTGGAATAAGGAAAATTGTTAGGCCACATTATCTCTAAAGATGGAATCTGGATTGACCCAACTAGGATTGAAGCTATCTTGCAAATACCTCACCCATGAAAAATTAAAGAACTTTAGACATTTTTAGGAAAAATATTTTTTTTAAGAAGGTTCATCTCTAATTTAGCTGAAATAATTAGATTATTGAATAACATGTTGAAAAAATATTCGAATATTATATGGACAGTAGAGGCTAAACAATCATTCCAAGAAATAAAATTAGCCTTAACTCAAACTCCAGCCCTCACAAGCCCAAAATTTGATAGAGACTTCATTATCTTTTCCTTTGCATCATAGCACACCATAGCTGCAGTTTTCCTACAAAAGGATGATCAATGATGTGAAAAACCAATAGCGTTTTTTTAGTAAAGCTCTTAGAGATGCCTCATTAAAGTATAAAATAATGGAGAAACAAGCTTTTGCTTTGGTAAAGGCTATTAAAGATTTCAGAGTATATATTTTGTATTCTCATGTAGTAGCTTATGTTCCAAATGTTGTAGCCAATGATATCCTGGAACAAGATGGAGTTGATGGCAAGAGAGGAAAATGGATAGCTACTATTTTAGAATATGATATAGAGATAAGACCTACCAAGTTAATTAAAGGTCACGGGTTGGTCAAACTCATGGCAGAAACAAATTTCCAAGCCCTAGACATAAATCTGATTGCAGAACTGGATAATGAATAGGAGATGACAACTCCATAGATCAGCCAGCCTTTTCTAGATTCCCCTTGGTATGTTGATATTATATATTTTCTACAAAACCTGCAGGCTCCTCCAAGGTTATCCAAAACTAAGAGTAGGTTTTTGAAAATGAAATCTTCAAAATTTTGCATTATGGATAATACTTTATTTTGGAGAAATCATGAAGGCATTTTGTTAAACTATTTATTAAAAGAAGAATCTGACAAAGTACTCCAAGAATTTTATGCAGGGGATTTGGTGGGAATCTCTACTAGAATTCAACTACTGACAAAATTCTAAGAGCTAGATTTTACTGGTCAACCTTGTTTTCAGATGTTAAAAAATTTGTAACTTCCTGCCACAAGTGTCAACTATTTGAAGGAAAAAGAAAACTCTTACCCTTACCTTTGAAACCTATTTCCATAGAAAAAGCTTTTCAACAATGGGGTCTTGAGTTCATTGGAGAAATCCATCCACCCTCTTCTGCTCAGCATAAATGGATCCTCACTACAACTAATTACTTCACCAAATGGATAGAAGCTATTCCCTCCAGAAATGCCACTGATACTGTAATAATAGGTTTTGTAGAGTCCAATATTTTGTATAGGTTCAGTTGCCCTCACAAAATTATCACAGATAATGTTGCAGCCTTCAAGTCAAAGAAAATGATTGATTTCTGTCACAAGTATCATATAACACTTGGTCATTCCACAGCATACTATCCTCAAGGGAATGGACTTGCAGAATCTTCCAATAAAAGTCTAATAAACATTATCAAAAACTATTGGAAGATAATAAAACAACTTGGAACAAGAAATTAACCAATGCTTTGTGGGCAGATAGGCTTACTACTAAGAAGTCCATTGGAACCCGTCCCTATGAGCTAGTGTATGGAATGGAGCAGTTTTCCCCTCATCTTTAGGAGTTCCAATCATGAATTTACTTTAGGAAGCCCAAGTGGAACCAAATGATATACAGAGGAGAATTAACTAGACTACCCATTTACAGTAGACCAGGGAGGATGTATACAACAAAGCCCAAGTACTTCAAGAAAAGCTTAAGAAAATCTTTGACAAAAGGACCAAAGGAGAAGACTTTTATCTGGAAGACAAAGTGTTAAAATGGGATTCAAGAAGAGAGGACAAAGGGAAGCATGGGAAGTTTGACTTCATGTGGAAAGGGACATACATTATATATGCCTTGAGAGGAAATAATTCATATTTCCTTAAAGAATTGAATGGTGCAGATATTGAAGAAGGACCAGTCAATGGTCGAATGTTAAAGCACTATATTGACCCAATTTACTAATTTCACAAGTTTAGTTGTACATACTATCCTTCATAATGTTCAATGTTGATTGGATGGTAAAAGTTTTGAGGTTGAAGCTCGAAGAGAAGGCCCTAAGCTTCAGAAATATTGCTGTCATGCATAACAATAAAGCATCAAGGGAAAAGAAATTGCAGAGTAAAATCACAGTCTTTCAGAAGGCCATTGATCTACTGTTCATGACTTTCCACCAGGGAAAGTCATCCCTAAGTGGAGCCATTGTTATGTTCCTATACCAATAGGTGTCATATATCATGATTGACTTGGTTTAGCTCTGAAATATATATATACCTTTGCTTGTTGCAAATGTTTTCCATATTTGTAAGAAATAAAAAAAATTTTAAAAATGTAAAGGGGGTATGCCCTAAAAGAAAAATCAAAGGGAAAAAAGAATAAAGAAAATGTCAAAAAAATGAAAAAAACATATGAACCCCAAGAAAAGGAAAAAGACCATGAAAGTGTGTAAGACCAAATGCCACTTCTATTTTACTTTTTGTATGATAAATATTGTGTGAAAATTGTTATTTATGCCACAATCAATGGTAACCAAATAGTTTCATCTTGGTTATTTCATGTTTATAGTTATAGAGAATAAAATCTGACCAAACTATTTAATCTTAGCAAATAAGTAGATAGGTGGAATGAGTAAAAGAATGCTCAATAGTTTAATCTTATCCCCTGGATGTAATAAGGTTAGACTTAGATATATTTCCATTGTAAAAGAAAAAGAAAAGTTTGATAAAGGTTTTCCAGTTTAAGTGCACCATTATAAAAGAAGTAAAAATGGTAGGATGTGTAGGTGGGTAAGTAGATGATTGGTTGCAGAATTATGTATGATGAATGGTTATTAAAGACTCAAATATTTTTCTTTCATCACTTTGACAAAATATGGATGACAATGAAAACATTTACATCAGAGACAAAAGTCAAACTAATTAACCTCCTCACTCATTTTTCCCTAAATTTTATTAATTTCCCATAAATACTAAAAGCACCAACAACCTGAAAGTTAAAGGGGCTCAGAGCATTTCTTTGAATTCTAGAGGGACTGGACCCTCGACCCAATAACTTGTAAGGCCTAAGTGCTAAAATCCCTCCATAATTCATTCATTCCCTTCAAATGCTTTTCCTAAGTAAAATCACTATTTTACTTAGGAAAATAAAGGTTCTTCATAAATACCCCCCCAAAAACATTTTTTCCAAAAATGCATTTCATCATCCAACATTATGACTCAGGCTAAAATGTTTTTGGGGGGTAATTTATGAAGAACCTTTATTTTCCTAAGTAAAATAATTATTTTACTTAGGAAAATAAAGGTTCTTCATAAATACCCCCCAAAAACATTTTAGCCTGAGTCATAATGTTGGATGATGAAATGCATTTTCGGAAACATTTACTTAGCACTTTTTCCTTTCCATATTCATATTAATTTTTAATTTTTATTATTATTTCACTCCCAAAAACAATAACCCTTTCCCATACTAATTAATTAAAATCCCAAAATAAGTAAATATCCCCTCCCGATGGTTTGAAAAATAAACCATAATAACATTAACTAAGTTGGATTAATTAATCGAATCGTGATTAATTAAGAGCCAAACCCCTGATGCATTAAAAAGGGATTAATAAATCACTTGGATTAATTAATAACCTTTCCACCAATCATATCACCCCCAATGTAATTAAAGTCATTTTAATTATCATCGGGCCCCTCCATTAAATCCTCGCCACTTCCTGCTGCCGACTACCATCCGATCAACCTCCCCATATCCAATGACTCTCGCCCTCGCATAGACCTTTGGGCTGAATGTTAACCTCACGATATGAGTGGTTTTGACTTTTTGCCAGTGCTATGTCTCACTCAATCTATGGCATCACACAACCCTCCACCAAAACCACTGACCTCCCAAAGGCAGTGCGATGAAAACCATTACCACTCCTATTTACCACCTCCACTAAACAACAAAGTTTCCCATCAATCAGTTGCCACCAACTGTCATTTTCATTCACCTACCAAAAATCATTGACTTTGTGCATAAAAACAAAAATGTTCATTATTTTCCCTTTTTTCCCAAGAAAGCGACTTCTACCTTCTATGCACGCACAAAGTACGTCTAGTCTAGAAACTAACTTCCAACTGTCAACCACCATCAGTTGTTGAACTCTAGACCACTGCGGACTACTGTGCTTACCCTAAAAAGTCTTCATTATAGCCATTTTTCTAGACAGTCGACCAAAAACAAGTATTTACTGCATTTCCTTCTCAGAAACCCTATTTTGTACTGAACTTCCATTAAATTCATATAAATCCAAATTAATTAGTACAATTAAGCTATCTTCTTAGTCCCCAGACTCCCCCAAGCACCTGTTTTTCTGGAAATTCCTTGAAAACCCCCAGCTTTCCTCCTTGAAAACACAAGAATCAACGATGGAAGCTATTGTTTCCCTAAACGTTGCTCCAATCACTACTCCCCACAGGGATTTGGACTACCTCCCCGTGGTCGATAAAGATTTTCAAATCAAAGGCCTTACATTTGATGACATCCCCTTGAAATTCTACTGCAGGTACTGAGACAATTACCTGAACCACTCTGATAACATAGGTCTTTGGGACTCAAATCTACCGAAGTACCATATCCCTTCTGTTCACATTTTCCAAGATATTGTCCACCAATGCCATGCAAACTACAACCCCAATCTAAGAGCTGTCATATCCTCAGAACAAAGAATACTTTTCACCATTACATCCGAATCTATTAATGAAATGTTGCAATTACACCTTGACCATAACCTCACTCCCCTTTCCATTACAGAATTACTTGAGAAATCTATCAAGATGTCTAGTTTTGAAATTCAGATTTTGACAAGCTTTTATTGATAAGAAGCACATGCCAAAAGACCCCCCTCCCTACATGTCATGCTTTTTCACTGATTTGGGCAAAGATATTGTTACCATTATTGCCTGCATTATGGGTTTCACCACCAGTGAGTATGTAGATGAATTGACCTTAGCCTTCATGACTATATTTACCCCTGGTCAACCTCCTGTAGCTAAATTTGACTATGCCACATTCATTGCAAACAAGATATATGAATGATTCATGAGATTAGAGAATGAGAGAGTCTTTAAATATTCCTCAGTCTTGTATCATATTTTTCTTTACTACCAGTCTGATAAATTCCATTTCTTTGTCCAAAAAATTGACACTAGAGGGAATCCCAGGTCCGTGGTCTTCTAGAATTCAATTTTTCATTATTCATCTTCTTCTCCCTATTCTCATATAGATTTTATCAACCAGTTTTTCCATCCTATAACTACCATGTTGATAGGAATTCCCCCTCCTAGAATGAGTGATGATATCGAAAGAATCCTTCAATTATCCAAGCAATACAGGGTTGGTGACTGGTACTTATACTAGAACCATACCGAGATCAGAGTTTATGGGTGTGAATTTCCTCCCTACAAATTGCCCAAATATGTCCCCATGAGATTATTTGCCCTGGAGTCCTATAAGAAAATGATCAACTCTGATGAAATCCACTTTATGAAAGCTAAGAAGAAAGCTTAGTTGAGGATAAAGGATCACTTAGGACCATTTGTTTATGACAACAGAAAAGCAGGAAAAACAACAGAAGAAATCCTTGAAAGAATGAGACTGAAAAAGAGTTTCATCTGGCCTTATGATCCTCATACCTTCATCAATGACAGAAGACAAAAGCATAAGTTGTCCCCCTATATTCATCATAGAATTCTAGAGATACAACAATATTCAAATCGAAATGAATGGGTGGAGGGAACACTTATAGAACTAGATAGCACACAAGTTGAAGTAGAGAATGTTATGAAAGATTTAGAAAAAAGACTTGATCTGGATTATTTTGGATAGGTGCCTGCAGATTCCTCACAAAGACCAACACAAGAGCCAAGTGCACCATCATTAGGACAACCAAACACTTCAAAACCGAGGAAATATTTAGGGTCACAGAGAATTTATGAGGAATTGATCCAAACTGAAACAAACATGGGCAATCCTACAGTATTGCAGACTCCTCTCAATAAGGAATGAAATAAAAAAAGAAGCAGGAGTGAGGTTAGTCCCTCAATAGTGCCACTAGAATAAGTATATGTAAAAGGACAAGAGTGAATCCTCTGCCTGAATAGGAGTATGAAGAAACCAGAAGTGACTCAGTATAGACCACAGTAGCAGGAGAGACACCATCTGCTTCTCAAAATCAGATATTAAGTAGGCAACCAAGTGTGGAAATGTCATCATTCAGAGCAACATCAGAGAAAAGCGAGGATTTGAATGAAAGGTATAAAGAGATCAATACTATGATGAGTAGCTCAAAGCTCAAACCTATGCCAAATATATGAAAATGGCTCCCACAAATTAGACAAGGTTGATGTCAGTTTTTGCATCAAAGAAGGAAGAATGCAGATGAGCTTCTTGAAGCCAACAATAAAAAAACCATAGTCCATGGCTGATTACTTGAAGACCAATTTCGAAGTTATTGCTAAAGACATCCACCCAATTGATTAAGTTGAGCTCCATAAGCAAACGGGTGCGATGGTATATTCCACTATAACCAGTAAAGCCATCATTGCACTTCAGATGCAAAATTCTTTGAGCAATACTACAACACAATTATAGTTAGAAAAAGCCTCTTCCCAGGCTAAGGACACTGGAATAAAGTCATTGGAAGACCTAGTGATTGAGTTGGGTCATAATCCCAAAGATGTTAAGGCAGCTGAGAGTTTGATAAAAAAAGAAAAATGAAGACATTTTTGCACTCAGAAAACAACTCAGGCTCCCTCCCCTCATACATCCACAAAATGCAGAAGTCATTGAGAAATAGAATGAGGAGAAACTTATGGATTTGGTCCTTAAGTTAAATGAACAGTTGAAAGAAACAGAACAAGAGTTGGAAAAAGCTTTGCATACTAAACAAGGTGAGTTGACTAACATACCTCAGACTGCAGTACCCATGGTTTCTACAGCAGTGCCATCTACTATTGCAACAAATTTGGCACCCAACGTTCCCCTAACAACAGCTCTTCCAGTAACAACAATAGCAGGCACTTCTGAAACAATAGCAACTTCAACACAACAAACAGAGGACTTAATCAAGTCCATGCAAGAAATTAAAATCCAAGCAACTGAGATACATAAATTAAAAGAAAAGGTTACTAGCTTGGAGTACAATTATGAGATATCACAAATTGACTATACTGAAGAAGAAATAAAGAATAGATGGATGATTGATAGAATAAAAACATTAGAGAATTTCTTGACATTTGAAAAGCCCTTAAGAGATATCAGAGAGATTTTATAGACCATTATCATTAATTCCATTAATGAAATTTGGTCTTCTATTCAGATTATCTTTGAACAAATTGATTTAATGAAGCTAGCTACAGAGGCTATACAAAAGACTAGAAGAGAATTGGGGGAGAAACCGAAAGAGGCAATCCAATTAATCAATTTTTTGAATAGCCAAAGCAGGGAAGAACTGGAACAAAAGGATATAGAAGACTGGACTAGTACCATCCTTGAAATCAAGAGAGTTCTGACCAAAAAGAACTTGATGCTTAACCTAGAAATAAGATGTCAAACTATCCAAGAAGACATTGATGAGTTTATGACAAAACATAACATTTTGAGAGATAAAGGACTTCCAAATTTATTGGTCATAAACGACAAGCTAATGAAGCATGAAGACTACATTGACATACTGCACCAATAAGCCAGAAATCAAGCTAGCTCTTCAACAGTAAAATCACTACCCACAAGAAAAGCGCTATATGATGCCTTAGAAAACCTTTTCTATATTGAGCATGAAGAGAAACACTTTTTCACAACTCAACCCAATTTTGCAAAGCACACTGAGGCAGATGAAATATATAGAAAATTGATCAGGATGAAGATACCCGATGAAGAATGGTTAACTGATATTCTCGTAATCTTATAAGTTACTATGGTAACTCTAAGGTAAAAGAAAATATTCACAGAGGTAAAGTATCAGTAAACAGGTAAAGAGTATCAGTAGGGAAAAGTAAACAAGGATCTAGCACACAATTACCAAAGCAGCAGCAAGAGGCAAATTCGAGCTACAACCTCCAGCTCTTCCATGAATAAAGGGGCAACAACAATCAATTTTACATCTATCTCTATATTTTTGTAAACGATATTTTGTATTCCCTAGAATAAATCTCTTGTAGTTATGATATATTTTGATGTAATTTTCGTGTAAATACTTCTCCTTTCAAAGTATTGAGGGTGGGTTATATAACATCTTTGTAAGTCTATGCTGTAGAGTTAAGAAAGCCGTTGTAATCAAATCTGGATTTTTGCTGGAAAAGGAATGAAAGTTGAGGACATTTCATCAAATTCTTGTGCAGTTTGAAAATAAGTATTCTATCCTTGTGATTTTATGTGTTTTCAATATGTTTCAATGTTTCATGCATCTGAAATCTAAATGGTAAAATAGTCAACGCATATCAGAATTAGCTTTATAGCTCTCTGCTATCAACAATCCACCATTTACATGTTTTCTTCTAAGCTATTTCAGTAAAGGGATTCTTACCTGCTCCTTTATCCCTATAGTTCTTCTTTAATAAGTCCCTGGTATAGGATTCTTAATTGCCCTCTGCTAGTTGGCCTATCTTCTTTTCTTATTTCTAATCCTAACTTGAGGATTCTTGATTGCCCTCTATATTTGAGTAGAACTATCATCCATTCAAGCCCCAAAGTTTGCTTTTACTCTGCTATCCTGCATGTTGAAATCCTACCTTAGAAATTTGACTTATTCAAGTGAACTATCCTTGTTTGACTCCATAGCCCAATGGCCTAAAAGCCTAGTTTGCCCATTTGTTTCAAAACTCCACCATTCTGAAACAAAACAACCTCCTTGAACATTTATAACTAGCCTGAAATCTTTTCAAACAAAGCTAAATCATAAAGAGAGAGCCCTCTTTAAGTACAGATTGGCTAGATTATGTACTTAAAATATTGGTTTGTGGTTACCTCAGATCCTTTCCTTCTTTCAATAACTTCGAAGGAAAATCTGAGTGATAACACTAGGTAGGACCATATGCTAAGATTGTAATGTAGTCTGGAAAGGTACATAAGATGGAAGATGATATCATGCTAGTCAAATCCAATCAAAAGAAGTGACTAAACTGGTCAGAGGGGGTTTTGTAGGAATGTGAGAGCAACCCTCTTTTGCTATGGGATCAGGAGAACTATTGTCATGCACCTCTAGAATAGGAGGATTTCCTTATAGTTCATTTGAAACTAAAGAAACCAAAAGAACCTGAGAAATATGAGGTTCACTCTCTACCTAAAAGATATGTTCAATTGAAGGTGGAATTAGGTGTAACATTTTCTCAACCAATGTTTGGTTGAGACTGAACTCACGTGACTCTCCCTCTATCACAATGAGTGGGACTAGCAACCTACGTGACAATCTACAAGGAAACTTTCCTAAATTACATTCAAAATGAGAGAAGAGGAAGATGGCCTACCTCATTCTGATGATATAACGTACTCCTTTCTTAAAGACCAAGAATCACTTGTGCTTCAAGATCATCTCTACTCCTCACATCATTTGGATACCTACACAAGAGATCAAAGACACAACAAAGCATATAATTACAACAAGCATAATCGAAAGTAATCCACTAACAGATCAAGGAGCATTAAGATAAATATTGCATTAACACAAGCATGGTGAACCAATAGTTGTACATATTAATGAAATACAGGAGGAAGCATACAACCAAGCCTTGATGTCAATAAGCTCTCCTTAAGTGAATTTCCAAGTCCAAGGTCAAGCTCTCCAAGCACTCCTTCTTCAAACCAAATGAGTAGCATGTAGGCACTATCTCAGCATAAGGGTACAAACAATCAGAGACCAACCATTTGGGATGGGAGAAGATGAATATATAATAACCATGTACTTTCACAGGTATCCAATCAAAAATCATGCTGGTAGCACAAGGCTAGTATAGTGAAACTAGCGATCAACACAGGTTTCCAGTGTTAGGGTCACGCTGATCTTGAAATTAGGGTTTTAGAGCTCACTTCTTCAGGGAAGGCTCAAGGCATGTTTCCATCAATGTTTCAGGGTGGATCTGAGTTGCATATCAGGATGGGTACACTACATATTTTCCAAGTTTCAGGAACTTTGAGGTATGACACAGGGAAGTGCAAGAGGCGTGAAAAAATATTGTGCAACAGATGCCCCCTAAAGCATGAATGCAGAACAGAGCGTGATGGTTGAGATGCTTTACGATATTTTTCAAGGATGAGAACAAAAAATATTAGGAGACTTGTAAATCAAGGATGCATATACATATACATATATGATATCAAAACATGAATCCATAGTATGGATGTAACCATCCGGATAGAAAGGACTATGTGAAAGGATCAACGACATGGACACAACAATCTAAATGAAAACTATCATCTCTATATATAAGATCCAATGCATGGACGTAACCATATGATATAGAAGGATCATCATAATAAATATAAAGTCCCACGCTATGGTCACAACCAACCATATAGAAGAAACATGTGAAAAATGATGAACAATTCATAACTCCATGCAGCTTGAGTCATATCGGACAAAACTCAGGGTCTTGCGCTCCATCAAAACCTAATCAAAGTATGAACTCTAACATGCATATGTATGTGTCGAAGTTGCACATGCTACAAAACCACCTAATTACTGGCCAATAATGTGGACCTTTAACAGGTATGAGAGAAGCCACCAATAATGATAATGGTCCTCAAGGTACAACAAGACAATTTGTGAATGTGAAAATGAAGCTGATGTCAAACACTCGTGGAATCATATGATCGAAGGTGAATAATGAAAACATGTTGTCGGATGCGAAGACCTTGCCATTAAGGCATGCAAGCCCTAAGGTACTGAAAGGGAGTTTCTAAGTCAACTTCCTGGATAATGAGCTTAAGTTGATAGGAAGTGACCCATCGAAGGAGGGCCGTAGTGATTCCCTTATCATCGACACAGAACAAGGAATAAAGTGGAACGAAAGAGTATGATCCAAGGCTGTAGCAAAGGGTCAAACAATGTATAGGTAATAAATTGTAGATAAGGCTTCTCTTGAACATATCGAAGACATGAATCTGGAGTGTGACAACATTTGACTCAACATAGGATCATGGGTCATCATGACGAAGTGGAAGAGTCAGATGAGAGGCAAAATGGATCACCCAAACCTAGAAGGAAAAGTGACTGAGTGAGGATATCCCAAACTCGACACGAGAAACGGATGAATGTCATGTTCAAGAGTGACATGTTGAATATACAAGAGATCTTTCACTTTCATTTTCCCCACTATTTCTAGTGAGTACCCCAATTATTTTGAACCTTAAGCTTAAAGGGGATAGCATATGCTTGTTGTATAAGTTCATTCTTTGAATGAATCCATCCTAGTAAGTTTTACGAGTCCTAGGAAGGAGAAACTTGATCTCTTCATGGTGACAAGTCTTTCATCATTTAAATTTTACGACTATGACAGAATAATAACTCGATATCTTTTTCATATTTAGAGAGTTTTAAAAACAGACAAAAAAATAAAACTCCATCATGTCCCTTTTCGTAATTTTTCTCTCGAACCCAAAAAGGTAGAAAAATATATTTGAGAAAACCTCTTGACCATGTCGACCAAGGTGTTCCTTTTTCATAAATAGTCAATCCTAACCCTAAAAAGTGGTAAACATATACTAAGACAACATCAGTTCATTAAGTTTAATGAGTTTGAAAAGACAAGTACTCGGTGATATTTTCATCTTTTGAGAGTCAGAAAAGAGCTTAAATATGACTCCACCTGGAATAACGAGTGGTATAAAATGATAGCAACCAATTCCGATCATGATGGAATTGCTCAAAACATGTAGAGGTCAAGAGGTTGGCTAATAAGACCACTCATCGTAGATGTTCCTCAGGCAAGGTTAAAATCACCAAATGAAAGTGTATGATTGGCCAAAGAGATGGTGAAGATGGAAAGGAAAAAACCAAGCTCATCTAACACAATCAAGCCCATAAAATGATAATCACGAGAGGTAAAAAGGGAAATGGTTTCATTTTTACACAAGCTTGAAACATGGGAAACTATGCTTGAGTGTACTTGAATATGGTTTCAGTTTTTCACAAGCTTGAAACATGAGAAAAAACTATGCTTGGATTTCGTTTCATTTTTACACAAGTTTGAAACAAAGATAAACTATGATTGGAATAAGTTGGCATGCCCCCAACATAAAGACTCGATTTGAGGTACATGCTCGCCAAGTTTCACTTCATTCACCTAAGTAGACTACTAGTTACAAATAGGTGGATGGAATGAAGGCTCACTTATGAGATCAAGTGAAAGATTCGACTGGGATTTTACGAGATCGAACTGAGGACTCGAATTGGAAGGGGATTTGTTTCATTTTTAACGAGCTTGACACAAGACAAGGAACTCTGCTCCAGACCCCTCATCATAAACCAAAAGAGGCTATGGCTTCCAATAGGTTCTCATTAGATGGGAGAACAAACACTCTGGAAGGGATACATGTCGGGGGTTCCAAATTAAAAATTGGGCTCCAATGCCCCTAGTACATGGTGTACTACATCACCTACTAGATCATCAGTAGATGTGAGCATGGAACAAGTGGCCACATAGTTAAATTGTGATGGGGGTGATACTAGTTGCATATAAGAACCATTTAGGAATGATGGTTGATTGGGAGTTGATTTAGGACCAATGAATGTAAGTTGATCAATGACTAGAATGCTTCCTTCATGTGTGAAACACATCACTCAAAAGAGGAAAGAGACAAGAGATCCCATGGCTTAAACATATTCATGCACAAGGAGTAGATTAAAATATAAAGGGACTTGGAAAACCATCACATCTATATAGGCAATCGTTCCTCCCAAATTAATAGGAAACTTAGGAAGGATCCCTAATGGTTGGTTGGTTCCTCTGTTAAAATCTAGTAGATTTTGGGTGATGGGGACAAGATGAGGAGAACCTAAAGCTTTCCAAGTAGTTGAGGACAAAATACTAATAGACACACCATTGTCTATGATTGTGCTAGGTATGACCATATGGTAAGCATGTATTGTAATCTGGAAAGGCAGATAAGATGAAAGATGATATCCTATCAGTCAACTCCAATCAAAACAAGTAACTAAAATACTCGGAGGAGGTGTTGTGGGAACGTGAGAGCTACCCTCTTTCTCTATTGGAACAGGAGAATTACTCTCATGCACCTCTGAAACGGGAGGATTTCCCTCCAGCTCATTCAAAACTGAAGAAAAAAAAGAACCTAAGAAGTGTGAGCTTCACTCTCTATTTGAAAGGTATGATTAACTGAAGGTGGAATCAGGTCTATTGTTTTCTCAACTAACGGTTGGCCGAGAATGGACTCACGAGTCTCACTTTTAGAGAGAGTGGGTTTGACCAGAGATGGATTTTGATCAATCGCTTGATCAATTAGCATAGGATCAACAAAAATCTTTTGATAACCAGCTATGAGACGAGGCTAGGAAGCAGTAAGTTTTTACAACTCTTTGGAAGCCTCATCAAAAAGAGGAAAATGGTGAATGGGATTATTACCTTCACACAACTTACAAGGAAATTTGACTTTTCCCTTTTTCCCATGGGCTTCACTGTCACTAGTTGAAGGTTTATCACCAGCCTGATCTCTATAGGTTGATGAAAAAGGTCGATGTGAACCTATGGACCACACTCTAAGACCTTGGAAATAACAAGACAATTAATAAGTAGGTAGTCACCCTTACATAACATGCAAGGGAATTTCACTTTCTTGGGCTGATTGGAATATTTTTCTACATCAGTTGCATCTATAGCGATGGCTTCTTGGTTCCCCCCTTTCTTAGTTTGCTTCTTTTTCTTCGTCCTCTTCTTCTTCTTCTTAGATTCCTTGTTACTAGAAGCCAAACTTTCACGAGGTGAAGATGAAGAATGGGGTGAAGAAATAGGTGAAGAAGGTGATGTTGAAAAGTGTGCAACAAGAAATGCTTGTTGAGAATGCAACAAGATGATGGAGCTTAGTCAAAAGAGTCACCTTCACTAAGTGGGCCCGCAGGCTATTTTGGCGCAAGTCTATTTTTAGAATATGTCTATTTTTAGACATATGGATCATGTCTATGGATTGCAGGTTGCTATTTATGGATGATCGATCAAGTTGGGAAAAATAGATGGACTTCTATTTTTAGATCACAGCGGAGTGACTGCTCAGTCTAAATATAGAACAGTCAAATATTATTAGCTCATAATAATATTAGACTATAAACTTTGTCTTATTCTCTTGGAGCACTTCAGGATGAGCTACGGATGTGGTACATGCAGATCCCAAAAGGAAATACGTGTTCTTTGTGGGTCAGTTGAGTTGTTGCATGCATGACTTCAATTAGAACTCAATCAGTTGAGTTTGGTGGATTTGATTGTGGAGTTGATGGAGTTGTGTTCAGTTTGACTTGGTTAAACTAGTTGTAATTAGTCTAACTGCAAATAGACTAATGATGAGTTGTTAAACTAATTTTAACTCATAATGAAACTAAAGAATACATCAGTTAACTCAGTTGCATGTCAGTGCATGTTCAGTTCAGCAGGGACAGGTGTTAGAGGGTTAGATTGCTATCAGTTGTGACTATAGTTGTGCATGAGGATTTGCACAATCAATGAGATTGAGTTATGCCAATGAGAATTGGCCAATACCAAGTGATTATAGCCTCTGCTCACGTGATTCCCAGTGTGAGTGATTCTTTTGAGGTAATTACGAGTTTGGTTCAACCATTCTCATGCAGGTATTGTGCAGTGGAGGCAGGCAAGCAACGGGGGAGATTTGGAGATCAAATCTGAGTTGTATTGTGCGTACAGGTGAAGATAGTACTGACTACTTGTGAGAAGTATTGTACTATGTATTGTTACATGCTCTCAATCATTAATATACAGATAGTGTGGGGTTTTTAGCTGTAAGCTTCCCCTGGGTTACATACTGTGTTAATGTGCGCATGCGATGATGTTTCATTGTTTTTTATGCTGCTAAATTGATGATCAACATAGAGGAAGTTATGTATTATGCATGTATTCCGAAATAGTGTATAATCAATATAATCTTTGTGAATATGTGTTAAATTATTCAAAATTTCTACATGGTATCAGAGCGAGCTGATTTGTAGAAGAAGTTCTACATGATATCAGTGCTATATTGATCATCAGATCTATTATTCAGAAAGTGTTTACATTTTATTTCTTCAGGCAGAGTCTGTGATTGGGACAAGTAGCCTCTGGATTCATCCTTCCTTTGGAAGGTGAGATATCTAGTGAATGCCCATACAGTCGATCTCTGTATAAGAAATACCTTGTTCTCATGAATTCTAGATCGGAAGCAGTTGAGTTGGAGTTGGTGGAATTCGAATTTGCAGCAGTGTTTTCTTGGTGTCAAAACTAAGATGTCTTTCACAGGATTGTGATTAGAGTATGCCCTTGAGGGCAGTACAAACTATATTGCATGGAAGGACAGGATGGAGGCAATATTGGATGATAACGGGTTGAAGGAGTTCATAGAGACGGATGTCCCAAAGCCTACTGATGCTACGTAAGTTGATGCTTGGCAAAAGAAGACCGCAAAATGTCGAAGGATTCTGTTGGAGGGCGTGAAGGATCACATTGTGTCCAGCCTCCATGGAAAGGCTACTCCATATTTGATGTGGAAATCGTTAATAGAATTATTCCAAAGCAAGAGCGATCAGAGGAAGCTGGCGCTCAAAGATAAACTCAGAAACATCAAATGCGAGAAGGGTGACAGTATGCCCAAGTATCTCACGAAGTTCACTCA